>PVJH01017286.1:0-48214 GCA_004026705.1 Nesogale talazaci | reverse complement strand
CCGGAGAATGGGAAGGGAATATACCCCCTCTACCCTCCACCCCCTCCCCACCCCCATCCCCCCGCCAAGTCAATTGCGTACCGCCTTACCAATGTTGAAATCTGGTTACTTTACATTTAGGGTGATATCAGACTTAAGGACTTTATCTGGACTGGGCTGGGATGTTTTCTTAATACCCAATTACTTTTTGATATAAAACTCTCTTACACACGAGTATCTTTGGATTTGCTTGCTAGTCAACCCACACCATCTGACCCACAGACCTGAATCAGACTGGACTTAACCACTTCTTATATGAACCATTTCTTGATATAAATCTCACTCTCTCTATATATGTGTTTTTGACACTGGTTTGCTTCTCTAAAAGACCCAGTCTGATATATTGCTATGGTTAAAAGACTTCTTCATGAGACAGTGAAAATCATATTATGCTAATGGTTTCACAGTCTGTCAATCTACCCATCAAATGGGTGAAATGTAAGGTACGTGATTCTATCTCAATAAAGCTGTTTTTAAATGTATGTGCCAATATATTGCGGTTGTTAATTGGCGTCAAGTCGGATTTGAGCCCAACAGAACAAAACACGCTCTGGTTCTATGCCCTCATATTTAATTGATAGTCTGCTTAAGTATAAAATGATGGACTCATAATACTTCCATCATAGTTTGGACAGTGCTTTATAGCACTTTTCTTTTCTTTCTTTCTTTCTTTTTTTTTTTTAGGTATCAATGCCTTCTGGTGGGAATGGGAGGCCCAGCCTTGCTCCTGGAGAGCTGCTGCTGGATTTGAACCAAGTCAGTGGGCCGCAGTCCCGCACTCAACCACTACGCCACCAGGGCTTAGCCCAGCAATTTTATTTTCTACCATTCATTTTACCAGTAACAGAACTGATGTCAATCAGAATCTTTTCTTTGTAGATAAACTATTTTTGCACTCTGGAAGCCTTTAATAAGTTCTTCCTTATTAATGGTATGCTGGAATTTCCTAAGTTGATAACTGAATATAGGTCTTTTGTCATCCTTTTAGTCTATACACCCTTGTTCTTTCAAAAAGACTAGTCTGATTTTGGTTTGGGGTGATTTCCTCCTATTAATTCTGATGATTATTCTCTCTTCTCACTTTTTCAATCTTTTATTAAATTGATGGTAGAGATTAAAGTTTTCTATATCTGGAGATTTTCCATATTTTCCACATATCTCAGTTTTATTCTGAGACCTTTCTAAGCTCAATCTTCTAGATACCTTATTTTCTGTATATAATGGACCAATACAAGTAATGGATATATATGAAGAATAGTTGGTGGGAATAACAAGATAATGTTAAAAATCTCTCACATGATGTGTCCTTGCACGTCTTGTGACATTTCCTGAAATAAATTCCAGCCTCGTTCACCCTTATTCAACACTCCAAGGGTTTGCTTTCAATCATATTTGTACGATATATGTCAAGAAGCCATTGATCAAGTTAGTGGCTGCTGGTAAGTGCTGGGTGCTGCTGCATTGGCTCTGATTCATACCAACCCTAGATACAAAAGAATCAAGCACCGCTCGTCCTGTGCCATCCTCACAGTCGCTACTGCTTGAACTCGTTGCTCCCGCCACTGCAGCCATTCACTGAGGAGGGCGTTCCTTTGTTTTGCTCGCCACTTTCCTTCACTGGGCACTGGTCTCTCCCACTGAGATGTTCAAAGCACATGAGGTGATGTCTTGCCATCATAGCTTTTAAGGCACATTCTGGATGATTTTCTCCATTTTACCATTTGCTAAATTGATATTGCCTGTGCTCTAACATCAGTATGGCTGCTACTCTACACATCAGACTTGAGCCCTCCGGGCCCATATGCCATTCTGCTACGACCATGGTTCACTTTGCCAAGATTTACTACAGTCCCCGAATGCTCAACCTCAAGAATTGACAAGAAGAAGAGAACTATTAACTCCTCTTACTATTACATAAGAACATCAACTAGGAGTTTTAGATTATACTTAGAAACAACCAAAAGACCCACCATAATCACATAGAAATGGGAAATTTGGGAGTGGAGCAAAGTACGTATTAAAGCCTTTTTTCCAAGAAGGTTACTTCATACTGGTTTACACAGTGTTTCTCACTTTACCTGGCCTAGATTTTCATAAGAATGTTACAAAGAGAAGGCTTGGCAAATTAAGTTATTAGCCTGAATGTTTTAATAGGCTTTACCTCTTACTATAGTTGCTTCTAAATCTTAATTAACAGGAGAAAAAGAGAAATTCCTCTCTCTTAATAATGCAGGCCTCACCAACTGGATATCTTTAATAATGGGGATCTACTCCAATTGACAATTACTACGCCAGATTTGAGTGCTGTTCCCTATGTTAATGGAGTTCATGAATTAAATGGTTCACATTGCTTTACCTGATACATTCCAACTCCAATGTGCTTCGGCTCAATTTTCACTAGCTCAGCTAATGGATCTTGTACACGCCTTGCTATGGAAACTGCAAATAACAGAAGCAGAAAACAAGTAAGGCATAATTTAGAAAACAGTATCAGGATAATTACTTATATTCAAGCACATAATCCCTCCCCTTACCCTCTCTTACACACACACACACACACACACACACACACACAAATTAATTAAGGCTGAAAGTTCTTTTTCTTTCACATAAAAAAGTAAATGTAATTTTTCAGAATTAATTACACCGCTAGATTCCTGGGATATGATTTGCACAAACAGATGGAAAGGATTATAGATGTTATAGATAAAAAATGTTTGGTTATTAAACTTATATAATTAAGTTTATTCTTTAAAAACAGAATAATAAGTGTATCTGGTGCTTTAAAAAATCAGTAAATATTGCTTAGGTCATCCTGAAAATTATATCTACTTGTACATCAAATATATTTATCAACTCACACTCAAGTCAATTCTGACTCAAAGCTACCTTACTGAACAGGGCAGAACTGCCCCTGGGTATTTTGAGGCTATAAATCTTTACAGAAGGTGAAAGGGGTGGGCATGGTTTTCCCATAAAAGGTTACAGTCTCGGAAACTCAAAAGGGGGCAGTTCTATCCTGTCTTGTCGGGTCACTATAAGTCTGCATTGACTCGAGGGGAAATCTTTACAGAAGCAGAAAGTCTCATCTTTCTTCTGTTAGTGGCTAATGGGCTCCAACTCACAATCCTCTTTGCTGTAAGGGCTCTTTTGAATCTCTGGGGCAAAGAATAAATGATGGAAACATTTCTTTTTTTTGGGGGGGGTATCACTGCCCTCTGGTGGTGGGAGTAGGAGACCCAGCCTTTGCTCCTGTGGAGCCGCTGCTGGAACTGAACCTCCATCCCAGTGGGGCACAGTCCCGCACACAACCACTACGCCACTGGGGCTCAGCCCGGAAACATTTCTTAACACAACCAGAGATCAACTCACTCAACAAATGAATACACTTGTATTACTTGAATATGATTGCAATTTGATCCTGTGGAATGATCTTTAATAGTCCTTAACTGGTGAGCTCCTAATACAGTTTCTAATCACATCCCTTGACCATTACAATTAATATTTAAGAAACTTGGCAGCTAATTTCAAACATTTCTACATCTACCTAATGATTTTACTCGGTCATCATGTATTGTTGCAATGCAGATTATTTACTATGGCTCTTTTAGGCTTAGACTTTGTTAGTCCTACCACATGACCTTCCTTTCCCTGCCGAGTCTGCATAAGAAGAGGGGGAAGATATGATTGGCTTATATGATTCAATTGTCAGTGGTTAGTCCATTGTGATTGCTATCCTGCTGGGTATAAAAGGAGGCCTCTCAGAAGAGGAGGTGGAGCTCTCAGTACCAGCAGGAACTGATGATTTCCCAGTTCACAGAACAAGTAAAGCTGAGTGTTCGGGGGCACGAGTCTGGCCTATCAAGGAAGGTAATTCTGGGCACATTAAGGGGCCTGCAGTTGCTGAACTAGTGAACTGAAGTCTTTGATTCTGGGCTTGCAAAGTCTTAATTTGTGTTCTCTATTTTACCATGCTGGGTTCTCATGGCCATTATCATGTCTACACAGAACTCAAGAGAAATTTCATGACTAAAGGGTTTATTATGGAAGTGAACAAGTTGTAATGCCAGTGAGAAACACTCAGGGTTGTTTATCAGGCTATGTTCCAAAGTACTGTCAAGGCTATCAATAAATGCTCTTTGGGCATTTATTAAGAAGGCATACCATGCTGCTATATGTCTAAACCCCAATGCGTTCAGTTCACGCTCTGTAGGTCAGCAAGCTCAACTCGTGAATTAAATGTCAGGAGGCACTCGATCCCAGTAAATATCCCAAAGGTCCTCTAACACCACTTCCATAGCACAACTTCCCAAATTCAGTGCCCAGAGGCACCCTACACCGTAAACAAATCTTCTGCATGAAAACCCTCAGCTGTACTTGTCCTGTGGATTGGGACAGCCCATCGTTATGTTCCCAGCTCTGGTTCCTGCTTTCCTGGTGGCACAGCTGTCCTCTGGACCCAGGAGGCTCACTGCATGGAATCTCAGATCCACAGTGAACTACTGACGCTTGCTGGCGGTGGAATTCTACCTGCTTCTCAGAGGGCTTATCTTAGATGTAACAGGGTAGAATTCCAGGGAACACTCTCCTTATCTTCCCCCAACTTCTTACCAGTCCCATGCAGGGGAAAGTGGCTTGGTGACAGTTAGAGACTTCAACTAGAAAAGCCACAGTATGTACTACTCATAGAGGAGAGGAATGTAGAGGGAGTCCTAAAAGAGCGCTATAACATTGCCTGAGCAAGGCAGAGGCCATGCCAAGAGGCTGAGAGCCAGAAAAGGCCTGTCTGTGGGCACAGCAGAGAAGCTGTCCTGACTGAACAACTGTATCCTGAGCATTCCCACCTGAACTATAAATGATTAATTCTCCTAAACACATTTTTGAGGTCTCTGTGGCTGTTGCAAGGAATTATAAGCCCAGCTGAACAGCAGAGTAGTGGGAAGGGCCGTTGCTTCCAGAATTGGAGGAAGGTTGAAAAGCGAGACAAGTCTGATCTTGGCCTTGTGGCGATTGGAAGGTCAGAGGTAGTGCCCAAGCAGATTCCTCAATTTCTATCAATATATTTTTTCCATATGTGAAAGCTTTCTATCTACTTAAATTTGCACAGTAGACTAAGGTGGGAAAGACACATTTCTTTTTTTTCTTTTTTTTTTTGGCATCACTGCTCTCCGGTGGTGGGAGTAGGAGGCCAGCCCCACTGCTGGAATTGAACCTCCGTCCCAGTGGGCCGCAGTCCCGCGCACAACCACTACACCACCGGGGCTCAGCCCGAAAGACACATTTCTTATTGTGCTTAAGCATACTTCTGAAGGCAGCGTTTTGTTTTCTAAGTCACTTTCTTGAGTCCTTCCATAGGACAGGCTTTTATTTTCTATATACATGAAAGTGAGTATGACCTCATACAGAAGGTTGGATGGGTTGCAAATTAATAATGTGAGATCATTCAGGACATCATGTTCAACTGTTCAAGGTTTGGCAACAGAAGCCACCTCTTGCAAGGGACAATCAGATTCTCCAGTCCCTTGATTTGCATCACCACACTCATTACAGATAACGACTCCAACGAACATCAAGTTCACTGCACAATCATTCAAGTCTCTGCCAAATGTTGTACTATTACACATCACCAGCCTTGTCAGAAATCACCAAGGGCTAATTAGAATAAACTTAGTGGGTTGGAGAAGTGCTCTCCTTCAGATAGCTATACTTAAGACTAACTGGTTGAAATGACAGCCCCACCAGATAAATGTCAGATGCTCTTTAAAGAAAACATTATCTCTTCATTCTATGCTTTCAATGTATAAAGATAAGTAAAGAAGTATTGCTACAAGATCATAGAGGCCTTTATTAAAAAATGTCTCAAAATGTAGGGCTATTATTGCTCACTGTATGTTCCATCTAGATCTTTCACTTTGAAAGTTGGTGTCTCCATCTTGCTAACCCTTCCCAGAATTCTGCAATCTTCATCTAAATGGCAGTGTTCGCTTCCTAGACGGTCCCAACTCATATTCCTTGTCAACGTTCTTGAGAGTTTGGGAAACAAAAAGAAGGCTGATGGAGCAAGACCCAGAGCGCACAGTGAAGGAAGTCAAGTTCCCCACTCAAATTGCTCTCAGTTCGCACCACCCTCCAAGGATAAACAGGTGTATCGGGTAACGAAATAAGATTTCTGGATACCACTTTCCAGGGCTTTTTCTCACCAACCCAGTTTTCTGTTTTCTTAAAACTTTCTAGTACACTCTGTGACCACTGAGGAAAATCTGTGAAGATTTTTGGAGTTCTTAAAATAGTTAGAAATTCAAAAAGTAGTAGAAGTGTCTCTGAGTTGACCTCTCTGTCTTGGATTGGAGTCAATGGATTTCTTCAGAAATCATTGGCCTGATTGGACCTTTTTTTGGAAAGCATCCTAAGGAGACCAAGACAAATAAGTTACTGTGAGAACGTGTCTGCAGGCACCCACTGAATCCCAAGGACAAGTTTCAATGTATTTTATTTGGGATAAACCTGTGCTACAGAAACCCTAACAGCAATCCGTTTTTACTGACCATAATATATCATAATAGGAATGGGTCTCAAACAAAGTGTGTGTGTATATGCATGCATGCGTGTGTGTGTGTATATATGTGTGTATGTATGTATATATGTATTGCCAAAATACTTTTCATTCAAACAACATCAACATCGCGTAGCAGTAAAAAAAAGTTAATATTGGCATCACATCATTCACTGTATAAAATTCTCACACTCACTACCATCAAGTTGATTCTGATTCCAAGAAGCAGTAGTAGAAATTCAATCGAAGAGTATCATTATACTCCTTATCAAAATTTAAACTTAAACAATTGGTTCGTTTAGCTATATAATTTGGTAAGTGTGGGCAGATCCCCAAATTAGCATTTTTTTCCTACCTAGTTACCTTTTAACTGAATCAACGTTGTCCATCCTAATGTTACTAAGTTCAGCAGAATAACAGATCAGAAATGATGATTTAAAATGACATACTGAGACCAAATGCTCCAGTGGCGTACTCGGTTAGCGCACTGTACTTATAAAATGACATACTGATTTTACAATGTGTCCTAAGAGTTGTGATAATTAGGGCCTCCAGCAAAAAACCTATAATATACTGCCAACATGAATATTTCCCTGTCATATGCTGCTCCACTCTCGAGACCACAATCTTCAAGGATGGAAAGTATGGAAAGAATTGGGGTGGGGAAGAGGAGAGGAGCATGGTTGAAAATACAATAGAAAACACAGCATTCTCAAACGTGGGAGCGAAGGAGGTAGGATTTTCCTGCTGGCAGGACAATCGAGAAAACCATCGTCTAGTAGCCTGCTTACCCTGCAATAATGCTGAGCTCTGCATCGAGAGCGGTCAGGGTTAACAGATTTCTGAAAATAGAATATAGCATAGGCAAAGAGAGGTTAGTAGATTGCCGATATAGAAAATAAAGAGAGTCAAGCCTAACAATTTGGAGGAACATTTGTACTTGAGAACAAGAAAAGGGATATGATAGTGAAAGAGGCAGAGAATGACTGGGGAGAACATGCAGCAGTAAAAGTCTTCTAACATAGTTACTGTATGTCCCCACATTTTCACTCTTAGGCATAAACCCAAGGGAAATTAAGTCCACATAATCACTTGTCTATAAATGTTTACATCAGCATTATTCATAACAGCTAAAGGGTAAAATACCTTAAGTGTTCATCAACTGATAGAACAGAGGCAAAACAGATTATTGTAACGTGTAGCTGGCACTTTCTATTTTGAAAATTCAAGAATCAACTGAACATATCAGAACTCGTTTCAAGACCCCCAGACAAGATCTAGTTGCTCATCCATATATTAGTAACAACCAATAGAAGACATCCTGGAGAAAAAGTCAATCACAAGTGTGTGTGTGTGTGTGTGTGTGTGTGTGTGTGTGTGTGTGTCCTGTGAGTAATAAAAGGACACTATTCAGAGTCTGAAAGAAGACATCAATTTAACAGAAACTTGGTTTACGTACAATAGATTTTAAATATATTAATTCAGTGGCTCTAGGAGGCCTGGTGGCACCGTGGGTTGTAGATACACTAGGCTACGAACTTCAAAGTGAGCAGATGGGAACACCAGCTGCTCTCTGGAAGAAAGATGAGGCTTTCTAACTCGGTCAAGCTGTATAGTCATGGAAACCACCAGCGGGGGCAGTCCTCCTCATCAGAGAATGGTTATTTCTTCGTGAAACCTGGACTTCAGATTCTCTTACATTAGTCCTGCATGGACAAGCTTTAGCCCTCAGGAGCAATGGTGGCACGGTGTCAGGTAAATGTTGGGGCTGCTGATGACAAGGCCGGGGGTTCAAATTCATCCGGCTCTACTCAGGAAAACACGAAGGCTAACTGCTCCGGTGAAGATTTACAGCCTTGGAAACCTTAGAAACGGTTGCTGTACATTGGGATCAATGACTTGGGCTGATTAGCAGTGAGTTTGGGTTAAGGGAAGACCTGATGACATAGTAGTTTTGTGTTTGTCTGATAGCCCAAAGGTTGAAAGCCTCTGCTTTCAAGAAAGATGCAGCTTCAGAAACCCCATGTCCAGCAGGGTTGTTGCAAACCAGAATTGACTGAGAGGTAATAAGCTGGCTCGACTGAGTGCAAAGTCCCTAAAACACATGCACACCCTTACGTAATTCCCCTTTGCCATTTGTGTGCTGTATTTCCAAGGGAAAGTCCTCTATTTAATTCACTCCAGGGAACACATCTTCCATGTTCTGCTAAGGTGGAAGACTTACTCAGTTATGTAGATTGGAAGTTCTAAGTTTAAATGAGGTGAAATTCACATAACATATAGACACTGTTGTAAAGCATACAACTCGATGCCATTTTGCATATTCATAAGGTGCAATCATCACCTGCATCAAATTACAAAACATTTTCATAACACCCAAAGCAAACTCCATACCCATTAAGCAGTCACGCACCATTCCTTCCCCTCCTCAACTCCTAGCAGTCACCAAACCATTTTGTTTATTCTGGGCCTTTCATGTAAATAGAATTCTAGAATATGTTGGTTTTGAAATTTTTTTAATGACAAAGTTCTTCCACTTAGGATAATGCTTTCAAGTTAACCACATTGTGGGCAAGATCATCGAGTCGTTTCTTTTTCTGGCTGAATGAAATGCCATTGTCTGGACATGCCACAAGTTGTTTACTCACTCATCCTCTGGTGGCCATTTGGGCTGTTTCCACCTTTTGGTTTGTGTAGAGGGTGCTTCTATGAATATTCATGCATAAATATGTGTTTGAGTACTTGCTACCCTCCTCTAAGGAATATACCTAGGAGAAGAATTGATGAGTCACCTGGTAATGCTGTTTCTTAAACAGACTTTCAATCAGTTCTTTTGTTTTAGATTCAGACGCAATCCTCCCAACATTTATCCAAGGGTAACTGGATATTTTCCAAGCCTGTAAAAGATGGGCGTTCCATGATCTCCACAAAATTATTTCTGTTTCGACAATGCTGGGCTATACTCAAAGTTGTATTTTGGCTCTCATGGACTTCTCCTTCAACCTGCACTGGCTTATGAGAATTGATGGTTTGTTCCACCATCGCTGCTGGCGACATTTGAGCTTTTTCATCATCTCTGTCTACAAATTTGATAGTCAATTTGACTCCTGTGGCTTCCGTCTGGCAAGCACTGGTATACCGTCACCATCTACATTATCAAAAAACAGTATTTTCAATGAAGAAGTTGTTGGGTCTTGCAAAATTCCACCATCTAACCTCCAGCTTTACTCCTATGACAAAGACTGTATTTTCTAACACCACTCTTCCTTCTTCTTTCCAACTTCCATGTGCCAATTGCCAATAACTGATTGCATGTTTGATCAATTTTAGATCCAAGAAGGTTGAAGAATCTTTAAATATCTTCACCATTAGCTTTAATGGTTGGTGTGTAAATCTGAGTAATGGTTGTATTAAACGTACTTCCTTAAAGGCATAAAGACATCCTGTTATAGACAGCATTATACTTCAAGACACATCGAAATGTTATTTTTGGTCATGAATGTGAATTTGTCATTCCTGGCATCATGAGCTGTAGGATTGTCTGCCTAAAATGGCTAATAGCAATCCATTTCAGCTCACTAATGCTTAAGATGGCAATGGTTTTATTGACATATACTTCACACTATACAATCCAATGATTTACTCACATTAGGAATAATTGTGTAGTCACTGCCAAAATCAATTTTAGAACATTTCTTCTTTTTCATTAACTTCCCCTTTTCCCCCAACCTCCCCTGCCTATAATCCCAAGAAACGACCGGTCCAGTTATTGTCTCTCTATATTTACTATTCTGGATTTCATATACAGAAAAATATACATATAAAAACAGCAATAACAAAACAAAATAAAAACAAAAAACTCAGTAAAAAAGAGGAAAAAATATTAAAAGCCAGAACAAATTTAGTGAGTCAAAGGGAAAACAAATGAATAAGTGATAAATTTTAAACAGACTACTTGTGTATGAGTCCACTTTCCAATGCACTCTGTCTCCTAGCAAGATCATTCACATCCCTGGTCGTGGTCAGAAGGAATTCACCAGAGGCTTAAGTCATATGGAGACCTTGCCAATGGATTTAGGGCTTTCACTGTTCGGATATCAATCTTTTTTTTCTTTTAATCCTTTTACTGGGGGCTTGTACAAGTCTTGTCACAATCCATCCACCCATCCATTGTGTCAAGCACATTTGTACATTTGTTGCCAACATCATTCTCGAAACATTTACTTTCAACATTAAAAAAAATTTTACTTTCTACTTGAGCCCTTGGTATCACCTAGGATATCAATCTTTGTGTTCCAGTTCATTTTATAATTTCCCATGGTCCATCAATTCACACTTTGTACATTCCACATTCTGTTTATTAATGGATGTTTACAACGTTTCTTGTCATTGAGTCAAAAAAAGGTCTTGGAAGCTTGACTCATCCAACTCACTAAGGTTGACCCTATTTTGAGCAGGCAGTTTCTCCCCAGTAGTATTTTGAGTGCCTTCCAACCTGAAGGCTCATCTTCCACTAGTAATCTGACAAAATTTCACAGTCACTCATATGGTTTTCAGAGGCTAAGTCCTCACAAGTGGACAGTCTGTTTTTTCTTCAGAGTCTGTTCTAAGTCTGGAATCCGTGCTGAACCTTGTTCACTACTGGTGACCCCGCTGGTAATTGAAAATACCAGGGGTTTATCTTCCAGAGCAGCACACACAAATCACCACAGTACAATGAACTAACAAGGAATGAGGGTCAGTGGGAAGTGCATTGTCAGGCTTTTACACTGAGGTGTCCATATTTTATATCATTATCATTTAAATCACACTTCAGAAAGAAGAATAGGGCACAATATTCTATTTTTAATGAAAATTTAAAATAAGCATTTTTTAATACAATCCACTTACCATTCTATTCATATGATTTAAAAGCCTCTCCTATACAATGTATTGTGGGACACACAAACAATTAAAAATGACCTGTTTTTCATAAGTTGATACATTGAAGAGAAAGATATAATATCAAGTTCATTTTCTTACATATGTTTAGCACTTGTATGAATGTCAAAGTATGGTTATATTCTGGAGGGTGGCAAGGTAAAATTCACAGCCTCAAATAAAATTGAAAGTAAAGTCACTTGTAGCATCAATCACTAGGAAAGGGAAAGACCTCCAGACAGGAAACAGGAAATGAGAAGGAAGTGGACCCTAAATGAGAGAAGAGTGGAGACTCTGAGCTCTTTTTAATATGTGTCACCACGATCAGTCTTGGAAGACTCAGTGTCTGGCAGACTTTTTGAGTTTATGTGGCTCAAACGTGGTCCTTGGCACATGGAAGCAAGCAGAGCCAAAGACAGACATACCTGCAGTGAATCGCAAACTAAAGAGTACTTAGAATAATCCTATAATGATTAGCCTTTTTATTATCTTATTATCTTCAGAGTTCTATTGAAATGTATTAAGCCATAACTGTGTTATACCCTGGGCAAGGGGTTAAGTCGAAACCGTCAGCCCCGAGCAAGGGGGAGCTGAGGGGTTATCACCTCCCCCCAAGGAAAGTCCAACTATGAGCCTGACCCATTACTAAAACTCCCTTTCAGAGTCAACGTGGGACGCTTGGAATTTCATTTTTAAAAGTAACTTTTATTATATAAGTTTTATGTCCATACTCTGTGGCCTCTGTAAGCCTTAGTTCCGTTGTCTTTAAAGTAGGAGTAATACAATCTATCTCCTGGGGTAGTTATGAGTATTAAACAGCATAATCCAGGTAAGAAAGGCCTACGAATTTAAGTACATTTACACTACAAATACTTCATGTCAATAAAATAGACTTTTGCCAATAAAACTAAAATAACATGACTTTATAATAACAAGGGACCTTTTAAATTATTTTTATTACTGAATTCTCTGATGTTTCATTTTACTAAGGACTTTAATAATTTTCCCACTTACTTTAGATACAAGTGTTATTTAAAAGCTGTATATTTTTCTTCCTCGTCTCTTCCATAATTCCAGTTATTAGTCCAACCAATGATTATGTATATGCAAATTCTTTTTCATGTGATATGACTTAAGACTACACATGCAAACCCAAACTAGCAAACCCTTAGCCTTTACTGATGGCGGACCGTCTCTTACCTGCACTTCTCAAGTTGGGGTCCAGCCCTGGCATCTCCTTGTTCGCCTCAGGGCTGACACTATAGATGGATGCTCCGGCCTCGCTGACGATACTAGGAAAGAAGGAAAGTGAGATATCAATTGCCAACGTTTCTACCTGGTCAAAGAAAATAAATGGTTGCAACCAGGCATCAGCATAGCAGAGCCAAACGCTCAACATTATCAATATCCCTTTATGTCTCATTAACATAAAATGGTTAAGCAATGTCCCTTTGCTTCACATAGGAGAGAGACTGGCTTAAATGATGATAAAACAAATCTAGTCATTTTCTCTACCTGCCATGGGTAACAGGAGTCACGTTGCAAGTGAACACAAAGGATACTCTTCCATGATGCCAACCTCAGATCATTCTTAGATTCTTCCACATTTCTACTTCATTACTGGACCATAATCCATTTATAACCTCCATCTATGTTGATGGTGAAGGACATCATGCTTGGTAATGAGGAGGGGCAGTGAAAGAGAGGAAGCCCTCCATGAGATGGACAGCACAGTGGCTGCAACCCCGGCTCAGGCATAAGGATAAGAGTGAAAATGGCATAGAATCCAGCAGGGTTTCCTTCTGCTGTATAAAGGGTCACTGTGGATTGGAATTGACTCAAAGGCATCTAATGACACCATAGCATTGAAGTCAATCTTTCTCAGGAAGGCTGGAAACTCATAGACATATGTGCAGATATGTGTGGGCGAGCTACACAAAAAGCCACTGTCGTAAACACTGCCGTTACTGTCACCTGGCTGTAACTTCCTAGGAAGGTCCCGAACTATCCTGCTAGTGAACTCAAAGTCTTCAGTTCCAGGCAGATGTTAAGCCATTTCAATCATGGTAATCAGCTATTCAATCAATATAAAACTTAAATCATCCAATGCCTTTCTTCTCTGGCTCCAGTCTTTATAAACCCCACTGAGAACTCTCTCTTTCAGCTGTTTATGTGGTGGTTGACAGTTATATAAGTCTTCAAACATTTTAAAATTACAATTCCTTATGACATCATAATGCAAAGAAGCATCACCTACCCAAAGTATGCATAGTGTCTCTGATACACCACATAGCCACTTAGCCATTCGGGGCTCAAAAGAATATATGTTATCAAATTTCCCCCCACCCCATCCCCAATGTTATCAAAATTTGGGCGGGCGGGCATCACTGCCCTTTGGTGGTCGTGGGAGGTACCCAGTACTGCTCCTGAGAGCCGCTGCTGGATTTGAACCGCCAAGCCCGCAGGCTGCAGTCCAGCACTCAAACCACTTACACCACCGGGGCTCAGCCCGTTATCGAATTTTTAAGCCTCTTGTAAAACTCTATTTTTGCTTCTCAATATTTACTTCAACAACATCAAAGAAGTGGATAAATTTGAACTCCGTGCTCCACTATAATAATCAAACACCCACAAGTAAGATGTTAGAAAGTAAGAAAATTAAGGTTGCTATCCTTTGTCAGGAGAGTACTCTTGTTAGAGTTTTGACAACAGCTATAAAAACCCAGCAAGCCTTAAGAAGATTATTCTGAGGGAAGTGAAGATTTCTACTTTTTGCAATAAGATATACTATTCTAAACTTCTTAAGAAATATAAATGCTTTGCAACTGACAATTGAAGCTCCATTTATCAGTCATAACCCATACCATTATTGTGATAAATAAGGTTTACTGAGCAGACATTATACAGACCACACAAAATCAGGCACTTTATACATTTTAGTTCATTTAATTCTTTTGTGAGGTAGGTTTTGCGACACAGATATGTAGCATGTTCAAAGCCATCCAGCCAACTACCCAGCAGCTAAGCTGAATTTGAAACCCCTCACTGACTGAACTCCCAAAGTCTGCGCGACCTGCACAGACTGAAGTTAACCCCTGATGAGCAGCATTGCACACTCTCGCTCATTAAAAGGAGAACCAATATTTGGAGGCAAAACAACAAATGCACTTATGCTCCTAAGAGATTATGACTTTTGTAGAACAACAGATTATTTTCACTCTTCCATGGGCTTCGTCTTTAGATGAAAGGATAAAAAATTTGTAGTGGTTATGCTATGGGGCTTCTGGGAACCACAAGCCGCTTCATGGAGAAAAATGGGACTTCTAGTCCTGTGAACAGGTCCAGTCTCAGAAACTCACACAGGCAGTTCTCCCCGTCGGCAGGTAGGGTCGCTATTGGCTGGCATCAGCACAATGGCAGTGAGCTTGGTTTTGTATTATTCTGGATCTTAGACAGAATCTCAAGCATCTGACGGCCAAAGATGTTCTATCATTTCAGAGGCTGAATTTAAAAAGAAAAGGTAATTGTGCTTGTTTTCTAGAATCAAACTCAGAAAACACGTATCTTCTAGTATATGATGACAAGAATGGAAATAAAGCTGGAAGTGAAGACAGCTCTTTGTGTAGCAGATTAATATAATGCTAATATTAACACCTAGGAGAATTCTCAGTTTTGTTCTAGCAGTTGTTTCTTTCTTTCTTCCTTTCTTCTTCTTCTTCTTTTTTTTGTGTGGCATCACTGCCCTGGTGGGAGTAGGAGGCCCAGCCTTGCTCCTAGAGAGCTGCTGCTGGATTTGAACCATTAACCCTGTGGGCTGCAGTCCCGCACACAAGCAATGCACCACCAGGGCGCAGCTATAACAGTGTTTCTTAAACTAAGGTCCTTGAACATCTGGCGAGGGAAAAACTGGATTATAAACCTCTTAACCTACAAAAAATGCTGATGCATTTTATCTAGAAATAGGCATTATAACTTTCAGTGATTCCTTAAAAGAAATTCATGATCTCAAATCAGTAAAGAACCCCCACCTCAGGGTAAAAATATCCAGTCACCAGAAATGAAAATTTAAGTTTCAGTAAGCAAGTCAATGCTCAATCTAACAAAGTATTTTCTAAAAAGCAAGGTACCTATCTGTGGAGTGTGGACCGGACCTAATTTTAAAGAGAAAAGGATATTATTTCTTTTCATCTACTTCCATACATTTTTTTCTTAATTCCCCAAAGCCTCCAAACCTATAGCTATTTAAACAAAGGAAACTTAAATGGCAAATAAAAAATTCTAATGAAATGTGGCCTTCAGCAGTTGGGTATCTGAGAATTTGCTGGGTGATTCACTGTCTCTTAGAGGTTATAATTCCCAATAGACTCAGAGAAATTGTTGCAAAGAAAAACACTCAGATAATAAATATTCCTCCAAATACCACACTGCCACTTCTTTTAAACAGAGGAATACAAAACAGATGTGACACACTGCACTCAAAGATTTTAGATTAACATTAATATTAAATCAATACAAAATGTAGTAAATTTCATATGCTCTAGTTATTGGATAGCATGGGTCCAATAAACAGCTCAGTACTAAGCACAGATCAGAAAGCTTAAATAATCTAAATGAACAGACAAACCTCAACACTGATTACTTCTATATAAAACATATAAGGACCTAAAAAGCATATGTGGTAAGAAATAAATGAAACAAATCAAACTGTTTTAAGAGAACAAGCTGGGAGTGGTGATGATTTTTTCCAGGAGAAGCCGTTAAGGACAAAAGCCTTTACCCTTTGCCTCTTTTTTCCTTTTTTTTTTCCCACTCCTATTCTGGGTTCACATATGGAGATTCAACAGAAAGGATGCTAGATTCCATAAACCACTTACTGTTTATTGGGAAATTATTGCAATCATCTCGAATGTATTTTGAGGAAATCAAGAATGAAGTCTGTACAAAATTTAACTATCTAATCAACTATTAAGCATTCTAGTTCACAATGCAAATTTCTCTCAGATGTTAACAAATTAGGCTCAAAATACTAGCAATTCAATTATTTTATGTATTTTGCCACACTACAAATAAGACCCTGAGCAGAATTCATTATTGAGAGGAAATGTAACTGGTCCAGCTATAATTTAACTAAGGTTTCAAGATTATTACAGACCTCTGAACTCTTTCAAATAGTTACAGCTTAGGTAAACACCTAAACTGATACATATGTTATCTCAGATTCCAACACGTTAAAAGAACATTTCAGGAGCCAAAGTACAATCTGACTACATTATGCCAGTTCTCTAAGTCAACCTGACCCTTCTCTACAATTAAATTGGCACATGAACATTTTATCTATGTTAGATTTTTATTTTTTAATAAAAACCCTCACCCTCATGATCTGAAAAGAGAACAAGAGATCCACAAGACAGTTTTAGCCATTTGAAAATTTCATTAATGAATTTTAGCAAAAATCCCTTTATGTTTAGATTCAATCTTATAAATTAAATGACTCGTTTGTCAATAAACTTTCTTTTTTTAAAGACAAAGGGAGCATGTGTGATCAAGAGGGCTGTAGGGAGCAGGTATGGAGCATCAAAGAACAAGAATCACATCATCATGAATGAGGGGGAGAGCAGGGTGGGGTAATTGGTGGGTAATTGGTCACCCCTCTACAGGGGAGCCACGGGGAGGAGATAGACCAGTCAAGGTGCAACAGGGCAGCGATGAGGCATACAAGTTTCCTCTAGTTCCTGAAGCCTTCTTCCTCCCCTCAACCATCATTGTCCCAACTCTACCTTACAAATC
Source organism: Nesogale talazaci (assembly GCA_004026705.1). Taxonomy (NCBI): domain Eukaryota; kingdom Metazoa; phylum Chordata; class Mammalia; order Afrosoricida; family Tenrecidae; genus Nesogale; species Nesogale talazaci. The sequence continues at coordinate 30,915 of PVJH01017286.1, read as the reverse complement.
CAGATGGACTGGAGAAGGTACACTAGTAGAGAGGGGAGCTGGAGATATGGGGAAACCAAGCTGGATAAGCCCCTTCTTGCCAGTGGCTAGATTGGAGCTGCTGGAAGGGTGGAGAGAAGGTGGGGTAGAGAGACAGAACCAACTGCAAGGATGTACACATAAGCTCCTATTTGAAAGACGGGCATCAAAGGAGTGGGTTGGGGGAGAGGTCGGGCAGTGTAAGATATGACAGAACAACAATAATGTATAAAGTATTGAGGGTTGGTGGGGAGGGGAAGGGGTGGAAAAGCCGATACCAGGGGCTCAAGGGAAAAGGCGGGTGATTGGAGAATGATAACAGCAGCGGACGTGTGAAAGTGCTTGGCACAGTATGTTTATTTATGTATTGTGAAAAACAATGTACGAGCCCACAATAAAATGATTTTTTGTTTTTGTTTTTTGGGTATCACTGCCCTCTGGTGGTGGGAGTAGGAGGCCCAGTCTTTGCTCCTGTGGAGCTGCTGCTGGAATTGAACCTCCATCCCAGTGGGCCGCAGTCCTGTGCACAACCACTATGCCACCAGGGCTCCGCCCAATAAAGTGATTTTTAATTAAAAAATTATTTTAAAATATGAAACTGAAAGATAATTGAATTTCCTCCAAAACTTTTTGAAAGGTCTTTTTCCATATGCTGAAATTACAGTATTTGTATATCAACTTTTTACAAGTTATTTTAAACAATAACACTGAATGTTGATGAATCTTTTAAAGTCGTATTTGATAATAGTTTTCTTATCTACTCATTTAAAAAGTAAGCAAATTACTATGTTCTTTACACCAAAATCAGTGGTGAGAGGAGGCAAAGAATCATTTTCATAGAAATGTTACTTTTTAATGTTATTGGGTTAATAGATTCTACCTTCATTTGCAAGACTATGTGAAACCTTTGTATAAGTCTCCTTTCCCCTGGTTCTCAAAAATGAAAACATTCCTCGTTTGGGGTTTTTTTTTCTGTTTTAAAAATATGTACTGTATATATTCGCATATAAACTGAGCTTTTCAATACAGTTTTTGTGGTGAAATCAGGTGCCACAGCTGATATTAGGGTTGGCTTATACTCGGGTATATATGGTATATCTGCTTCCTTGCACATTAACATTAGAATTTAATTGAAAGATCTCTGTGAAAAGGAAAATCTGGTATTAAGTGAAGGAGCTCTGGTGGCCTATTGGGTTGCTGCTAACCCCAAGGTAGGTGGTTCAAAACCACAAGTTGCTCCTTGGAGAAAAGATGAGACTTTGCGCTCTGCGTGGAAGCCAATAGGAGCCTCTGCTCTGTCCAGGAGTGACCCATTGAGTTCAGGACGTATTTCCTAAGCTAATTAATGATATAGATTTATACGGTTTTGTTTGTTTGTCGTTTCTTTTGGGGGGGGGTTATGGGGGCAGGAACAGGTTTTGTTTGTTTTTAACAGTATACTAGGACTCAATGCTGGCACCTTTCCCTCCTTCATTCTATTCCCAAAGATTAAGTTACTATGCAAACGCCTAGTTCCATCTCACAAAAGCAGTTTTTCTAAAACAACAAAAAATGCTCTTCCCATTTTCACTGAGGACTGTATGTGTGGAAGGAGGTTAGCATTAGTCAGTCTCTCAACAAGGAGCACGAAGAGCTGACAATGCTGAGCACAGCAGAGCTTCCTTCTTTGCTCTGAATCCGAGACACCTGCTCAAAACCACCAACAGCCAGATGTCTTTCTTTGAAAAAGGCCAGGAGATCCAGCCCCAAACAAACTGACCACAGAAAGGGGGCTGTAGGACACCGCGTTCAAAGGATCAGGCTTATTTTGAAAAAAATGCCAGAGCTATTTTAGGCTGCTTGATTCCATGCTGAATTGTCATTCCGGGGACTCTCAAAGGACCAAAGCTAATCACTTTAAAAACTAAGGTCAGGGTCATTTGATGATAAGGGGAATGAAGGAAACAAGCAAAATCACAAGCTGTGGATAGATATCTAAATTGTAGAATTATCTTGAATGATAATGTGAAAATGTATGTAGATTAAAAGATCTCAAAAAAATTCACATCCTCATTAAACAATCCATTACCTACTTAAGAAAGCATGTGAAAGAAATTTTAATTTACATTAAAATTTAAACACAATTCACCATAGTGCAATTTCAATGGACAAGAATGAAAAACATTCAAAATATCTCCCACAAAGAGCTCATTAATGGGAATTTTTGCTGTCATTAAACGATTGTAACATTTATATTAGGGTATATCTTGGAGGTGTCATGTCATTGGAGGTCGCACTCTTAAAGTTGTGTGATATGCTTTTGTTTTTTGGTATATGAACCCAGAATTGACGGATCTGTAGGGACAGCAAGTAGAATAAAGATAGGGCTGAGCCCCGGTGGTGCAGTGGTTGTGCGTGGGACTACGGCCCACTGGGTTGGAGGTTCAAATCCAGCAGTAAGGCTGGGCCTCCTCCTCCCACCACCAGGTGGCAATGATGTTCAAAACAAGACAAAACAAAACAAAAAAAACAAAATGGTATTGGACGCGTGGGTCAGTGGTGAGGGATGGGAGTTATAAAGGGAGACAAGGTCAAGGAGTCCAGAAAGAAAAAGAATGTTTGGAAACTGAGTCTAGCAGCAATTGCACAATTCCACTTCATGTGATTCAACTATGGAATGATTTATGTAATAACCCCCAATTAATAATATGCTAAAAATGAAATATTCTAACACTGTAAATACAATACTGTAAATACATGCTCACACAAAATATTCATATTACTTGAAAAGATTGGCTACAAAACTGTGATAGCAACCATCATATATTTTAAAAGCCTAGAAGGGTTGTAATACATTAACATTACTTATATAAAGTGCCAAATAGTACTTTAGAGAAACTTCTTTAACTACACTTTTGCTTCTTCATAACATTCAGCAATAACGATGGATTATTTATAATCAGAGCTTAAACATTAAGCATTATTTGACCAGGAAATCGGATATTGGATAATGGCCAACATTTTTTTTAACTAGAACGTTCAGGTAGAGTTATCTGAAACTTGAATATTATTAATATCTCATTTGCTCCTGCAGGGCTCCAACATGGCCTTTAGAAGATGACAATTGATGGCCTTGCCTGATGGCCTTTGGGAAAGTCGTGGGGAAATGCTCAATTTGTGTACACAGGTCAAGTAAGAAGCAAGCACACAATACATTTTCTTTTACATAAAGAACATATCCTTAACGTTCACTTATTAATCTCTGGCCTCTGGAATCCATCATCTTTCACGATGACCAAGGTACAACCAGCTCATTAACAACAACATAGGAAAGTGACAGAGTAATCTTCTAGGAATGCTATTTTTGAGGGATGGTGACATGAGAAGGATGTTAAGGTTAAAAAACAAAATAAAACATGGTGAAGTAAAAAAGAGTGAAAAATACACTTCTTTATAATACTGAAGAAGTTTCCCTTGAGGCGTGTGACACCAGCACCATCTGGTGGAAGACTAGTTAGAAGCAGTCTTCAATTAACAACAAGAAACCCACCCCGGAGCCAGACACTTGGGCAAGAACTTGGGGTGGGGGGGTTCCCCAAACTGGATCACCAGACCACGCTTCCTCTGGTGGACTTGAACCTCCAACTTTCCAGTTAGCAGCTAAATGTATTCACCAAGTGCATTATCCAGGGACCCCCAATCTTCGGTTACTGGTGAGGGGAAAAGAAATAAACCTGTCCTGCTATCTTTCAGATGGTGCACAATGACCAAGGAAAGCAGACCGAGCACAGTCAGGAGAAGTCTACTAACCAGAGAGCCTGCCGAGTATACTGCGGGTTGTGCAGCCTCTCGCATCTTACTCAAACACAGTGCTCTCCAGTCACAAGAGGAATCTAACAAGGCAGGCCTGGATTAGAAAGGACAGTGCAGAATTTTAACTGGGGGCTCCTTAAATCTTTTCAGGCATCAACAGAACAAAGAAGTGTTCCACCTGAGAATGTGTCCCTGCATCACAGGTGCCGGAGCTTTCACAATGACAGGAGCTGCTACAGTGGGCCAATGCTACAAGGTGTCAAAGCACTGCTTTTAACTCCCTTCGCTGTTCTCCTGAACGAGCCAACGACAGGGATGACAAACTACATGGAATCTGCACGTGCCATCCCAGGAAAAGGAAATCAGCAAACTGATGGACAACCGGGATGGAGAATGTGTTTCCGATGTGTAGTTTAAGCTCCTCCACTAAGCTGGAAGCAATTTCTGTCCAAAAAATGACCCCAACAGGAATTATTAGCAATTCTCCATCATGCTCCATGAGAGAGGCATCTTTTATTCTTTCACTCTTTCTCATCCCTTTCCTCTGGGTCTCTGTACCCCTTCCCTTTTCAGATCCCTTCTTTATGTCCTTTTCCCCCCCTCTCTTGGCCCGTGACCAACATGGAGTTCTTAACAAACACTGTACAGTTATGACTACAGGAAGTTATGGCAAAGAACTTCCAACCACAAGGTTCTGGTGCATAGGGTCCATTAATGAAGGCACAGGTCAAGTGTCTTCTAAGGCACAGAAAAAGCTGGCTGAAAAGAAAAAAAAGAAAAAAGAAAGAAAACAAAGCCTAAAAAGCATTGGTATTGGTGGAAGTACTAAAAAGATTCCATGCTCGCTATTAGCAAAAAACAATTACTAAATGAGCGAGGAATAAAGAATGATCTAATGTCCCAATGAATTTGCCCATCGGTCAATATCCTGAGAGGTGTGGTACTGCCGCTTCTCTTGCCACCCTCACCCACATATGCCTTTTTCCCATTTCTTGCTATTAACTCCAAAATTGTATCCACTTGTATGTCCTCAACTTGTGTTTACACATATAACTATATATAATTAATTCATCCTTGTTCAATTTCAATTCTATTCAGATATAAATGAGGGTTTAATATAGCTATTAGCAATAAAGCATTCTTTTTAAAAACCATTTTATTGGGTCTCAAGCAATTCTTATCATAATCCATCCATCCATTGGGTCAAGTACATTTGTTCAATAAAGCATTCTCACAATGGCTCACTTAACTTACTTTTCTATCTGTATCATTTTTACCTTAGTACATGTAGAGGAATTTGTCCATTCCTAAAAATGAGCAACTCAGATAACTGTTAGATTTCATGAATAAAACATATTGCAATGTATAACTTAATTCAACCTGTAACTAAAGTCAGAATTCCAAATAATGATTTAAAGGATATAGCATTATAGTATTTTGCTATTCAAAGATAACTTCCCAATAACATGACTAATTTCAAACCATTAAGAAATAATTAAGGGGAAAAAATGGGGGAATCAAGAGAAATAAAATTACAAAAAGAGCAAAAATATATTTTGACAGTATGTCAGTTGTATTTACCTATAACAGAGTAAAGATTTTAAAATAACAATGTTTTCTGCTATATTTCCCCAATATGCTTGTTGATCATTTCAATGAACTCAGTAAATAACAAGCATTTAATACTTTTCATATCTAATTGCCTACTTCTCTTTTCTCCTCCATCACACCACTTCGACTTTTCTCTAAAATTCTTCAGTCAAGGAGACCCCATCTTCAAGGTACACCTAACACATTCGCCAAACAGCAACATTTAAGATCAGATGGCCAACCCTATTCCAGAAGAGTCTCAATCTTTCGAACTTCTTCTTGCCACCCAGAGAACGTGGAGAAAATCTGGAAAGCATATGCCTATGTAAGAGGACTACACTGGGCCAGCCCCTCTGAGAACCAGGGTTTTACAAGTGACGAAGGAGACAGAGGGAAACAATGAGCTGCTGAGCTCAGCTGGCTGTTCCATTTACTTATCTGCAGTCAGATCTTTACTTGGGGGTGGGGTGGGAGGAAATCACTGCACATATCTGGCTTTGCTATATTACACTGTGTAAATATTTAGGAAAAGTAATTCCTTTCAACGATCTAAACTTCCACTGTTGTTATGGCAAATGAACCTGTTTATGCTATGTTCGTTAAGTAACAGCAAGCCTAAAAGAACACAGGAATTTACTAACGTATGTGGTACGCAAACATCACAATCATAAAGCTTCTCATGGGGACATATCAAGAACTTGAAAGGCCTGTTTATTTTTACTCTCATTGCCCTGTAATTTTCTCTAACTCTACTAGAACAATTCTTAATTTAAACCTTTCCTATAGTTATAGGAACAGAGTAGGGTTAAACTGTACTCAAAGCTACCTGAATCTCCATTCTCCTTCAAGTCCTTGATCTCGCAGGAATGAATGGCTCTTAAATCTGAGAGTGCCTCAGAATCAGCTGGAGGGGTTAAAACACCCTCCCTGGCTGAGCCCTGGTGGCGTAGTGGTTGTGCGCGGGACTGCGGCCCACTGGGATGGAGGTTCAATTCCAGCTCACAGGAGCAAAGGCTGAGCCTCCTACTCTCACCACCAGGGCAGTGATGCAAAAAAAAAAAAAAAAAACACCACACACGCCCTCCCTCACAGTTTCCACTTCCCTAGGGGAGAACATGCATTTCTAACAAGCTCCCTGAAACGTAGTCAGTACACGTTGAGCTGTGACCTGAGGTACCTAGTTCGAAACCACTACCTGCTCCTCAAGAGAAAGATGGGGGAGGGGGGGATTTCTACTCCTGTGAACAGTTACAGTTTCAGAAACTCAAAGAGGCAGTTCTACCTTATCCTCCAGACTCATCAGGAGTCTAAATTTTGAATAAGTTCTCTAGAAATGCTGACTGGTTGGTCCTGAGACGTCAACCTTTTTGTTGAAACAAAATAAGATGTAATGTACATTTAAGAAGTGCCTTCTTAAATGAATAATTCAAGGATTTTTGTATAACAATCACTTTTTTTTTGGGGGGGGGGGCCATCACTGCTCTCTGGTGGTGGGAGTAGGAGGCCCAACCCCACTGCTGGAATTGAACCTCCGTCCCAGTGGGCTGCAGTCCCGCGTACAACCACTACGTCACCGGGGCTCAGCCCTAACAATCACTTTTTTATAATGTCTGAACATTTCCACCTAAAAATGCTCCTTCCTCTGTACAGTAACCTCCAGGCATGCACTAAGCTCCTTGTGTCTTTCTCTGGTTCCGGACATGCATAAAATGTAATTAAGAACAATGAGGTCTTTTTGTGTCTGATCTCCTCACATGGCTATTTGAAGACTGATCTATGCTGCAGCATCAGTGTCAAAAAACGACTGCATACATCTCGTTCACTCCAACTCACGGCAACCCAGTAAGGCCCAAGAGAACGACACATCTTGAGCTTCACCGTCCTCCGGCCGAGCAGCTGCTAGGTTTGGACTACTTCCCTTCATTGATGACAAGGACTCCATTGTACGTATTTACCACCTGGATTTGTCTATCACCAACTGATGGGCTTTCTGTTAGGGGTTGGTTCCAATGTTCTGGCATTATGCATTATACTACTGTACACACTGCTGTACAACTCTTGGGGAAGAGATACATGTTCATCTTTCTGGGTCAGATTTGCACAACTGGAAGTCTGGGTTATACAGTATATTTAAGGTTAATGCTCTCAAGGACTTGCCTCGTTTCTCCCCCTCCCAAAGTTGCTGCACCAGTTTGCCTTCCCACAGCTGTAAATAAGGAGTCTACATTGATCGTCCACATTCTCCACTATAATTGTTATTGGCTGTCTTGCTGATTGGCCTAATTGTAGTACATATGACGTAGCAACTCAAACTCAATCTTCAAGGGGAGTCTCCTAATGGAACCATAGTTAATTTAAAAGTCTGCAATTACTAATGATTCTGAACATATATTCAGTATATTTAGCCTCCCTAATATTTTCTTTGGTCAGATATTCACTTATATTTTATTTTCATTTAATTGGCTTTTCTATCTCTTTGTTATTGTGCAACAAATGTTTTGTTATCTGCTACATGATTTGAAAATATGTGCACATCACAAGTTTTTCACTTGTGGTTCCATTGGGTTTCTCCTTATCCTTTAAAAATTTAATTAATGCTGAGCCCCAGTGGCATAGTGGTTGTGCACGGGACTGTGGCTCACTGGGTTGGAGTTTCAAATCCAGCAGCTCTCTCCAGGAACAAGGCTGGGCCTCCTACTCCCACCACCAGGGGGCAGGGATGCCCAAAAAAACAAAAAAATAAAAATTTAATTAATTTAATTTAGTTAATTTAAAATTGATATATACCAGTAAAATCTCATTCCCTTTTGTTTTCATCTTTATCAAAGATCAACTAAATCTTAAAGCAGGGGAACATGGCGGCTAAAGTTCAATTCTTGTCTATTAACATAACATGCAACTGTTCTATAATGTGGTATAAAAAATACAGGATATATTTGATTCATATAGAGGTAGAAAACAATCCTAAGAAAAACAAAAACACAATCCCACATATTTATTACTTCATAATTAGCCATATGCATAAATCAAGTCACTAGAGAAGCTTATAAGAAAACTCTAACTATTCATGTCTTTGTAACTATGCGGTGAAGTACACATTCTATAGATTGCACTCCCAGAGAGTTACAGCCTCAGAAACTCACGGGGCCCAACCTACCCTATCCTATAGGGTCGCTATGGTACGGAAATAACTGGAGGGTGATGATTTGGTTTAGTAATAGTCTTCAACATCAGTATGTGAAGGAATAAGAGTGCTTGCTAATAATCACTATTTATTAGGTAGTCACTTGATGGGAAAACTGTCCAAGAGATGCCTGAAGAGATAGTTCCATGTAGAATTCATAGCCTCAGTATCATAACTTTTAGGGAATCTTCTCATCCAGTCCTTCTCTCTTTTTTTTTTGGGGGGGGTGGTGGGATTAAAAATAACTAGAGTCATTAGACATCTCCAACAAATTAGGTTAATTCCATCCCTGTGATGTTACTGAACTTTGAATCCACAATTACAAATCAGCATGTGAGAAAATGGAGGGGGCTTTACTCAATATAATAGTCCACATTATAATTTATTCCTCAGCTTGAAAGACAAGACAGCAAAAACTAAAAAGTTGCAGTAATAATACGATTGCTCTTTTTCATATCATACAATGTCCATTGTATCCCTTCACTTACTTCAGAGGATACGCAGTATGTAGATCCCTGAAATTGGTTCCCCCTTTCTACTCCACCATCCCTCCACCCTTCCAGTATCCCCACTCCCACCACTAGTCCAAAGGGATCATCTATCTTAAATTCCCCATGTTTCCGACTCCAGTGTACATCCCCTGGTCTAGCTGGATCTGTCTGGTAGAATTGCGATCATGATGGTGGGACGAAGCATTTGAGATCCAGAGGAAAGTTGCACCATTTCATTGTTACTATACTGTACCTTGACTGGCTCATCTCCTCACTGCAACCCCTCTATAAGAGGATGTCACTTCATCTACTGATGGGCTTTGGGTCCCCGATCTGTATTCTTCCTCATTTGAGAATATAATGATATAATTTTGATACAATTTTTAGTTATTTGATGCCTGATACCAGATCCCTTTGACACATCGTGGTCACAAAGGCTGATGTGTTTCTTCCATGTGGGTTTTGTTGTTTCTGAGCTATATGGCTGCTTTTTTACTCAAGCCTTTAAGACCCCAGACGTCATATCTTCTTTGGGGGGAGAGGGACATCACTGCCTTCTGGTGGGAGTAGGAGGCCCAGCCTTGCTCCTGGAAAGCTGTTGCTGGATTTGAACCGTCAACCCAGTGTGCTGCAGTCCCGCACTCAACTACTACACCACCGGGGCTCAGCCCAGACGTTCTATCTTTTGATACCCGGGCACCATCCGCTTTCTTCATCACATTTGCTTATGCACACATTTATCTTCAGTGATCATGTTAGGAAGGTGAGCATCATGGAATGCCAACTTAATAGAAGAAAATGTCCTTGCACTGAGGAAGTATAAAAATCTGTAAATTATTAAGGATTCATGGGGGAAGGGAAGTGGGGAGGGAGGGGAAATATGGGGAGCTGGTACAGGGGCCTAAGTGGAGGGAGGATGTTTTGAGGGTGATGATGGCAACAAATGTGCAAATGTGGCCTGCATACAATGTATCTTGAGTTGTAGGAGGCCCCCAATAAAATGATTTATAAAAAAAAAAAAAGAGGGGGAAAGAGGAGTTTATACCAAGGGCTCAAGTAGAAAATATCTGGAAATGAATATGGCAACATGTGTGCAAATATGCTTGATACAAATGATGCACTGAATGTTCTACGAGCTTTAAGAGCCCCCAATAAAACCATTGACAAGGCTTCCTTAGTCAGCTAAAAATCAGGTATGTGAGGAACAAACTCAAAGGCTTATGCTCCTTGTGCTTTATTTATTCATGAACAGCATCAATGGCTCATGCTTGAATGCTAACCAACAGGGCAGCAGCTTCAAACCCAACTAGGCCTGGGGGAAGAAAGAACATGTCTGGTGGCATGCTTCCGTAAAGAAAAACCACATTGAAGCTCAGTCGACAAGGGAACTCACAAGGTTGCCAGGGGTTGAAATAGTCTCAAAGGAAAGGGGTTTGGTTTCGTGTCCTGTATTTACCAAACAACCCTCCCCTGCTGGAGTACTAAAATGGCTCAAAGACAAAAAGTGAAGAGGATGTCTTACTGCCATCCAACAGGTTATCTGGATGGCAACATTCTGGAAATCTGCCACGTCTCATGGTCTTTCACGGGGCAATAAAGAGTAAGTCCTATTTCATGTCTCACCACTGACTCAAGGAACAGCCCAGACAATTAACACTAAAATTTCTGCATACAAAAACACATACTAAACAGGTATAAAATAGCAAAGCAAAATAGAATACACACACACACACACACACACACACGAGAGAATCTTCTTCACAAACCCCTGTACTCCCTCAAAATTCAAACAAGTGTACCACTTCAGCAATCCATGCCCTCAACCTCTTGCTGAGAAAGCAAAGAAAAAAAGTTCTATCTGACTCCATCTTGTCTGAAAATCTCAACCTTTGAGAGCAGGTACAGGTTCCAAATGGCAGGTGTCAAAATGCCTTAGTCTCACGTGTGAGGCTGGCAGCCAGGGAAAGCAGCAGCAGCAGCAGCAGCAGCCTGTGGTCACGTCAGGGCCACCGAGCAGCTGCCTAGAAAGCACATGCTGAAAAGAGCAAACCTCAGAGTCGGTTCAGTCAGTCTGGGGCCAGACACCACTGTCAGAGCAAGGCTGTGCTGCCAAAGGCTGGTTGCCCAGAGCAACATTCAACTTAAGCCTCCGAGCGCAGCGGCCCCTGCCCATACCCAGCCTGTGTGATAATCTCCTTCTATGCAGGGAAGAAAGTGGCCATGCAATTCTTTGCTTAGTCTACAAGTAGATCTTTTCTTAAAACCATTTCCCACTATTCTAAAGTAAACAATTGACTCTCCACGTTTACATAATAGAGCATTCCGAAGCTTTTGACATGTACTAACTCATTTCAGTATTCACTAAGTAGATGAGGGGATTATAAATATTCTCCTCATTTCACACCTGTGGAGTAAGATAGACCCAAACAAGTAAATGATCAATTAATATCATTTGAAACCACGTAGGGAAATCAGTATTTGTATACTCTAGACCCTTAAACCATACTTCTATTACGATGCACCCCCTGTTACTCCCCTCCTCCTACTCTTCTTTTTATAGGTCTTCTGCCAAAGACAAAAAGCTTTGGAGTGTCAAATGGTTTGTGAATGTCAATCCATAAAGATAATTTTTGTTCTCAGAGGTGAAAAAAACTGGCATAATGATATAAGCTTTATCTACACAGACATGAACCTAAAACTCATTAATGATTTCTGCAAGGGCAATCAAAAAAGATAGTGGAGAAGCATGTAAATGAGTTCAGGAAGAAGTAGTCACTAGCAAGCAGTTAGACATTAAACAGACTCAGATTTACTCAGTGAGTGGTCTGCGTCCAATGAAATAACTAAACAACATAACAAAAAGCTAATTCAGTATCATTTTGATTTCTAAAATCTAATTGAAATATACAAAGGCATCACTGAGCCATTTCCTCTCAAATCTAAGAAGACAACACAGAAATGAGAGGCTGAACTTTACCTAAATTCAAATTAGTAATGTTTCAAAATAAGAGTGTTTCAACTTCATGATTACTGAATAAGCAAATGTGGTGAAGAAAGCTGATGGTGCCCGGATATCAAAAGGTAGCGTTTGGGGTCTTAAAGACTTGAAGATAAACAAGCAGCCATGCAGCTGAGAAGAAAAAAAGTGTACACAGAAGAAGCACACCAGTCTCTGTGATCATGGGCTATGGATGGAATTAGGTATCAGGCATCAAAGACTCAGAACAAAAAATCTTATCAATGTTAATGAGGGCAAGAGTGTCATGGACACTCAAAGTCCATCTGTAGACAATTAGACATTCTCTTACAGAAGGGTCACAAGGAAGAGATGAGCCAGTCAGGGTGTAGTATAGCACCAATGAAACATACAATTTTCCTCTAGTTCTTTAATGCTTCCTCTCCACAACCAACCCCTATCATGTCCCGAATTTTACCTTACAAATCCAGTTAGATCAGAGCATGTGCAAGGATACAGATAACAGCTGGAAACACAGGGAATCAAGGATACATAAACTTCTTAGGACCAAAAATGAGAGTACCAATAGAGGAAGGTGGGGAGAGAAATGGGGAACCAATCACAATGATTCATCTATAACCCCCTCCCAGTGAGACAGCAGTTAAGGGAGACATTGGCCAGTGTAAGACATGAAAAAAAATTACATTATCAAGGGTTCATGTGAGAAGGAGAGTGGGGAAATGAGTTGATACCAAGGGCTCAAGTAAAAGGAAAATGTTTTAAAAATGATGATGGCAATATATGTACAAATGTGCTTGATGCGCTAGATGAATGTATGGCTAAGAACTGTATGAGTCCCAATAAAATGATTAAAAAGAAAAGATTGTGTCAAGTTGAAGCATGTAGGACAAGTAATCTGGCTCATAAATGTCTTTTGTAATTGGTTTTCTCTACCTTTCTACTCCTCATAGCTAAAACTTTCACTACCATCATGTCAATTTGGACTAACCATGATCCTAAGGGAAGGGGTACATTGGAACTAGTGAATTTTCGAGACTGTCACACTTCACAGGAATAAACCTCATCTTTCTCCCAAGAACCAGCTGGTGGTTTAGAACTACTTACCTTGTAGTTCACAGCTCAACTCAGTACCACTACACCAGCAGGCAACCATTCCTCATAGCTAAGATATCCTTGGAATGTATTAGAATACCCTTGTGCCTATTTTTCACATTAAACGACTCAATGGAGCATGGATTATCTTGTCTGCTGATTAATCTAATCAACCAACAAGTACAATTTTTCGGCTTTGTACAGGTGGCTCTTTATATTTTTGAGTAGGTCAAAATGTACATGTGAAACAGTGAAGCACCCTTATTTTCATATTCTACAATTTAAAAATCAAACGTGTTCTAGTAGCAATCTGAAAAGTAAAATGTTCTCAATTAGTGCCTTGTTCACAATCTACTCTCCATGGTTCCAGTTCTGTAAAACAAGTTGTTTTGGTCGGACTCCTTTCCACGTCTGCTGTCTTTCTTCTCCACACACTTTGCTGCTGACCTAATTGATTCCAGACCTCTCGGTATCTCATGTTTTCCTGTTTTACAGGTTGAAGTAAAGGATTTGCTTTTTCATTAGCACTGATAAAAGCCATTTGTGTTCATGTTTGGGCTACAGTAAAGATGAGTGCGGGTAAAGCAATTGCAGTGATGCCATAGCTGAGGCATGTTTATTGTTCAGAGTCATGCAAACATGGAATGGGCAGGCTTTGCAGGGGAATCAGATTTTGTGCATATTTCAACTGAAATACAAGTAGGCGAACGACAGCCAGACAAAAAATATCTCAAACGTTCCACAGTGACTGTAATGTAGAACACTAAGACTTGGTTTTTCACTCAAGAAAGTAAGAGGACAAATAAGGGCACTTTATATATAAGCTCATGACACCCACTGCAGCCTCCTGAAGCTGAAGCACTCTAATAAAATCACAGAATAACCTCTGAAGCTTAAAAATAAATCAGGATTCAGTGAATTAAATGCTCCAAAATCTTCTATTCGTACCCCAGCCATTTTAGATCTTAATCATTGGGTGTTACCCTTGACAAATATACTTCGTATCTACATTTCTCAAGGTGGGAAGGGTTTAAAACCAACAAATATGTAAATATAACCACTTGAACTAATTTTCTCCCAAAAGTATAGTTGCTCCTTCCTTCCCTAAATTTTCCTGATAAAATTCATAAAACCTAGCCAGTAGACATTTATAGAATTTTTAAAACTCCCTCTATTAAAAACAAAAGTGTTCTAAAGTAATGGCTATTTTAAGTTACACTGAAATGTAAAGATATGCTTCTAAATCTTCAAATAATCAAATCAAGTACTAAAATAGCATATTTTAGAAGGAAGCCAGTGTTGGTGTTTTGGAGATTCCCAAAGGTAAGAGATTGGTGGGAAAGTCTAGCTGTCATGTAGCATGCACTTAATAACACCATGTGTAAAGAAAATCTGAGATAAATCTGATCCTGAAGAATTTAAACTACAGACTTCCTGATTCCTCTGCACTGACAATCACTCCCAGCAGGAATTGTTCACAACTGCTGAAAGAACTTTTGAAATGACTTAATTCTCCTATACTGGTTTTCAGTGGGAAGGGTCCGTCCCAGAGTAAATTTTTTAAAACTTGAGGTTTTTCTAAAGAATATTTTGTCAAAGGGCTCTGATGATTTTTTTTTCTGTTCATTTAAGATTTCAAACATAGGACAGCTGCAATGAGTAAAACTGAGATCTCTAAAGTAATATTACAGCTTTGGATTCATATTCCAACTTTACTGCCATTTCTAATAGGAAAACGAAAACAAAAAGATGTTAAACTGCAAGCCCAAACGTGCTATGCTAACGTTGACTTTATGTTTTCATTCTTAGATACAAAGAAAATAGTGATGTTTCTTCAAGTACAATTTTAGCCAGTGTCTTGCTAAGTGGAAGAAGCAAACGATTTTACTGCAAACAAATATGAATGGTAATGAAATAATTGGGGAAAGAATAATGAGGACGGTTGCATAGTGTGAAGAAGATAATCGATATCACTGCATGATACATTGAGAAATTGTTGCTCTGGTTGTTTTCCCTTGTACATTTCACATGACAAAGAAAAAATAATTTATACCTGTCCACGACACAAAACTATTCATTTGTAGCAACAGGTATTCTTATGCAATGCTATGAAAAATGTCAAGGATTTCCCCCATACACAGATGAAAGAAAGAGGGAAGGAAAGAAGGCAAATAAAAGCACACAAACAAATATTTGCAAAAATATGTATGCTTAAGCATGCTACTATGAGGACATGCACAAATACGTATGGCAGGCAAATCCATTACAACATCTTTTTCTCTCAAATGTGTAGGCTGCAAACTAATCATGATTGTAAAGGAGCTTATGGGAATGCAGGACTGTACTTCTCCGCACCGTCTACCTACCCTAATCTCAGAGGGATAGGCTGGCAACAAAATGAATGCTTTCTCCTGATCTAGAATAACTATTGTCATCCTGGGCAATTTTGAGAACATCAACTTCTTATCTTATCCAGTGGTGAAAAAACAAATTTGGAAATATTAGGAGTATGAACCTATACGAAGAAAGAAGAAACTTTTTCCTTTCCTTTTGACCCATTTCCTAGGTTCGATTCCTGGCCAACGTTCCTCAAGCCCAGGCACCACCTGAGTGTCAGTGGAGGCTAGAATACAGCCATGCTACTCAACAGTTTCAGCAATGCTTGCAGACTAAGACCGAGTAGAATGACTTCGCATCTACTTAATAAATCAGACCCTGAACACACACTAGATCACAGCAGTCTGGCCTCATACATGGAGTCTCCCTGAGTGGGAGTCATCGTGGTTGGGTACCTGTGTTGAGTCTGCTCCGACCCATAGCAACCCAAGCACAGCCCAGACCTGTGCCAACCTCCCAACTGTTCCTCTGCCTGGGCCCAATGCTGTAGCCACTGTACAACTGTAGTCAATTTACCTCATTGAGGCCTTCCTCTGTTTACCAAACACGATGACCTTCTCCAGGAACAATATGTCCTTGCCTTAAAGGTGCACTCTGGCCTTACTTCTTCCAGTATGGATCTGTTTTGGTCCCATTAGCAGTCCATGGCACTTTCAATATTCTCTTCCAGTACCACAGTCCAAACCTACCAATCTTCCATGGTCTTCTTTATTCACTATCCAACTTTCACAGGCAATGGAGAATATCATGGCTTAGGTAAGGTATACCCTAATACTCAAACATCCTGGCAGCTAATGACCACAGATATATAACAGCACAAAACATTAACTTGTCCCTGAAATAAGCACATTTTACCATTTTAAAGTGCCACGGTCAGATCTTCTATTTTGATATCAATTTTAAATTTTAGTTTGTGTTGTGATCAATAAGAATTTGGTTTTATTTTTTCTAATTTGCTCATTTTTGCCTTGTTTGTTAAATGTCATTAGTATCGTTGCTGAGAATATCCACAGGAAGACATAAACCAATTCAACAATTTCCACATGAACAATTCAGTGATACTGATTACATTTTTTGAGTTATGCAACTGTCCTCAGCCTCCAATTCTAGACTGTAACTGCTCCATGAGCAGAAACACACATTGCCTTAAGGTTCCTATGTAGTCTTTCAAGTTGTTGTTGTCAATCTGATCCCATAGATATATTTTTTAATAGGGCACAAGACTCAAGGCAGGCCATGATTAATCAGCTGCAGTAAACTATTTGGTTCCAAGATAATGTCAGTGACTATTTGGGGCAGATATTTTTAATTGCTTAAATGTAATATTTTGTTTTAAAAAAAAATCATTTTATTGGGGGCTCATATAACTCATCACAATCCATACATACACCCATTGTATGTCAAGGACATTTGTATTTTTGTTGCCCTCATCATTCTCAAAACATTTACTGTCTACTGGGAGCAGATTTTTAAAGGGAGCATAATATACAAAGGTGCATATTATAACAATTAAAATAAGAACAAAGAGGCATACATTTAATATAGCTAACACATGAATTTATAGTTCTCTGGAAATCTGTACTTTTGTCACAAAGATTATAACTTACCATATCAATCCTCACCTGCTTCCCCAAATTATATTTATCTACATGGAAAAAAAGCTCTTATTTGTGGAAGAATATTTTAGGTGAGTGCATTATGAAAATATCAGCCAAGAAGCTTTAAAGATCCCGTTAGAGGGGTCACAGGGATCACGAAGAGCTCCACATTATCAAAGGCATTCCCTGTGTTGAGTACATCAAGCTCATTGCAAGGGAAGACTCCACTGAAGGCACATGTCTTATTCAGTTCCCTCAATTGTTGCTTGTCAAATTAAAATGTCAAAAATTATTCTATCAAATGCAAAGGGTCCAGTTCAATCCTAAAGAGTAGCTGCCGGGCTGAGCCCCGGTGGCGTAGTGGTTGTGTGCAGGATTGTGGCCCACTGGGATGGAGGTTCGATTCCAGCTCCACAGAGCAAAGGCCTGGTTTCCTACTCCCACCACCTGAGGGCAGTGATGCCAAAAAAAAAAAAAAAAAGAGTAGCTGCCAATTAATAAAGTCAAGTTTTTTAAGAAGGGAGAAGGGGAAGCAGGTTTTTATTTTTAGTTTTGTGGTGTGTGTGTGTGTGTGTGTGTGTGTGCACGCGCGGCGCGTGTTTTCTCCCCCTATTAATATGTGAAACAATCCAAACAAAAAGTTTCATCTCAGCAGTTAGTTTAAGTGCCACTGATAGCTATAATCACATGCAGGCTGCAATTCCTTTTGAAAGGCTTTTCAAATGAACAAATAGGGAGAAAAAAAGTGAAGCACAAGTGTTTTGTGCAGTGAATGATGGCCTAGGATTATAGAGTTATGAAAAGCCAAGGCCAGAGCTCCAGATATGCATAAGCATTGTGAACTAACAAACCAAAGTCAAATGAAATCCTTGCTCATTCCTTTGACAAGGTCAGTGCGCCCCATCCCATAACACGGTAACCCAGTGGATTTCAGGTTGCAGAAGGGCTCCATGAAACGAAAGTCGACCACACATCATTCCATTTGCCTCTATTGCCTTGGATGTGCAACTACAATGCTCTACGGAAAACATTTCCTATATACGTTATTGTTTTCCCAAAGCTACATATCATTCAGACACCGCCTTCTGGATGTGGTCATGGCTTAGCAGGATATAAATGCAGGTGTAATAAATGCTCCTTGGCAGCCAGTCATAGTCTATTATTTTTACCCGACAAGGACAGATGCAACTATCTAGTACAACAGGATTAAATCTCTTAGAAGCAGCTTTGACTGTTCATAAATTTTCCCAAAAGTTCTAAAAGCTGATTTCAAAGGATACAAACTAATAATGGCTTGTAAAGCAGCTTAGCAGCACTGAGCACTCTACTTCCCCAAACCATCTGCCCACTCTAACTCTCAGAGGGAAGTGCGAGTAACCCAATGAACACAGGCAACAGGGCTTACGAACTCACAGGGTAAGACTGTTGGTGAGACATGGTGGCTAACACAGGAATCAAAACTAGGTCTCAGCTTAACTCGGGGGAAGGGGCTATGTTAATAGCAAAACTGCCCTGGTGTGTATATGCCCATGTGTATATTCCTTCTGCAGTTTTCACCAAAAACAAAACAAAACAAAACAAAAAAAACCCTCTGATCTGAATGATCCAATACTTCCCAGTGCCGATGCGTTCCAAAGTCTCCATTCTCAGATACTGAATTGTTGGGCTTCGTGGCAGTGATGACAAACAGATTGTTTCCTATGTACGCCACTTGCCTCATCACCAACCAGACTGCTAGAGTCGAGTTATGCAAAGAATTATTTTCAAAGGCCACCTTCAATTACAACTGTTTGACATGATCACAGACGTTCGGTGCTAATCCCCTTTCAAGTTGAAATACCCATAGAAGAGCCTTTTAAGACACACAGCATGGCTATTTGCTTTGCCCTGCCTTATCCTGCAAGGCTGCTGGAGTACATTCGAATCCTCTTTCCTCCTAATCATTAATGCCATCCTGTTCTTCCCCCAGGCAATACACAGAGCAGACCCCTGGGCTTTGTGTCAAGGTCTGAGTCTTGGCAAAGAGGTCTTTCACGGTTAAAATATATTTGGTTTTTAACATAGATTTCTAAATGTGAAAATGGTTTGAAGCAGGCTTTGAACCAGTTCAGACTGAGTGAGGGAGGGAGGGAGGGAGCGAGGGAGGGAAGGAGAGAGGAGAGATTCGCCTCCATCTCTTACTCAGAGTTTGCATTTCTACCACAGATATACTGAATCAGACTCTACATTGTAACAAGATGCTCCAGTTATTACACACATGTGTGCACAAGTCACTGGGGATCTTACTAAAAATGCAGAGTCTGATTCAGAATACTGGGAATAGAAATACAGATTCTCAGCAGAGAGCAGGCTAAGATTAACTTGTTAGAAGTTCTTTTTTAAAAAAAACATAAGCAAGATTCTCATCAGTCAAGTTTTCTCTTTCTAGACCCTACTTCTTCAGTTCACTTACATTTACATGGTTGGAGTATATGTAAAAATTCAGAGTCCAATTGCTCATCACAGTTATGGGCTTAGAAACTGCCAATATGGTTGAGTTCCAGGAGAATATCCACAACTTATCCAGTGTAAAGAAAACATAAATCTGCAAGGAATAATTCTATAAGTATACTAAACTGTACATAACTGTTGAGGAGACGGATTTTTAAATTTCAAAGAGTAACACAATTTTGTGGCATGGGAAATTCAGTCATCTACCAAGAGCATATGTCAAAACCTCTACTATTTTCAAGTGAAAACAAACCTTGGCTTTGAACTCAAATACAAATGGTCTTGTTTTATGTGGTTTCACAAAAATTGGCTCTTAAATTGATCTTTTTTATGAGTCAAATTCCATTTTCAATGTACCAAGGAAGCTTACTAGCTAACGGAACCACAAAGTGAAATGTCCGCAGTGCAAAGAATGCATTGGTAATAGCTGATCACTTCTTTTTTTATGAGAGCTTTTCACTTGTGAATTTGTTTTTAGAATGTGTGTAATTGCATACTTTTCTTCATGCCTGCACTATTATGGCACTGTGCTAACAGTAAATTCCTTTCCTCCTTATTCTACATGTTTCTAAGTGGGGAGAGGCTTTCTGAAAAAAAAAATCTCTTTCAGAAAAGGATATAATAACTCAACAAGCTCAAGACTTCCCTTGAAGCGAATGACCCACAGCAAACCAGACGGTGAGAAATGAAGCTCTGCCTGCAAACACCTTTCTTTCTGGCCATTTTCTTAGCTTGGACTTATCTCCCGCCTCTGGCAAGGCCACATGCACAGAACAGCTCACTAAAGGAGCAGAGGCATCCGTCCTGCTCTTCTTCCACAGTCTCCCTTCATATAAAACTGAGGCTAGCCCAGAGATAAGTCCTCGGGGACTTGTCCTGTCATCTGCTGAGATTTCAAGCTTCACAGGGGCTTTATTCCTCCTAATATGTGGCCTGGTTGAGCTTAGGCAACTTTTTCAATATTTCTTTATCTATTTGTCTTCCCTATAGATTCTCTTTTACTTGATAATAGCTCATATACTTCTAGTGCTTCATCTATGCTGGTTTTAATTAGTCTCAAATTCTTCCTCCCATAGAACACTTAACAGAACTATTACAGCAGGCCATATTTAAGAATCCATTTTCAAAAACAGCTTTTCTTCCAACAGTCTGCATTCTTAAGAGTCATTGGCTTATCTCATTTTCTTCTATAGTATGAGGTATAGATTCGGCACCATTCTTTTCAATGTTGAGATCCACTGGGTCCAGCATCCTTTATTGAGGAGACTTTTCCTTCTCCATTGAAGGGGCTTGACATCCTTGGCAAAAGTCCGTTGACTAAAGATTTATGGGTCTATCTCTGCACTCCTAATTTTAGCAAGGTGAATGCTGCTAATGACACTTAACTGTTTGCATAAGACCATTGTTACATATATTTCACAACAATCAAAATCTTATGAAACACTAAAGTCACATGGTGGTTGTTTATAAGGGTCACCAAAGACCCAAAACAAAAAGAACAACATAGGAAGACTCACATTTTCATATTTCAAAATGTATTATAAAAAAGAAAAAGCAAAGCAATACGGTATGAATATAAAGCTATAACACACGGACAATTGGACTAAAATTAGAGATTCCATCCCAGCAACCACAGAGGGGCTGGAAGTGAGTCAGAGGTGCCCGGAGGGCCCTGGGTTAGGTGAGCTATTGCTGAAGCTGGAACTGGGCAGGAAAAACCATTTTCGTACGTTCCTGCACGACCCCGTTGCGAGAATGCGCACACACACACAAACATATACTTCAAAAGTCCCACCCAGCAAGAGGGCACTGGACAGGGGCGTGCGGAGGAGGGCAGTGTCAGGCACCTTCTGACTCCGCCATTACAGTCACCCAAGGGCACTCTGAGTCAGGACTCCGGAGGAAGACTCAGTTCCATCCGCTTCTCCTGGATAACTTGCTTTGCAAAGTATTCCAATTCTCATTTCAACCAATTTTTTTTACAAGTATTACCCCTTTCCGCCCTCCTTAATAAGATTTTCAGCTCGCAGCTGCGGTGAGGAGGGTGCAGGGCTGGGCGGTGGTTGGTTCTGTTGGACACGGTCACGCGGAGTCAGAACTGACGCCACAGCAGCGCACGATAACGGACGGCAGCCACACTTTCACAGCGCTTACAACCCAAACCCGACGGCTCTTAGATTACAACAGCTAAGGTACTTTCATTACCCTTCCTAGCCCAATAGTCCAAAGGCGTCCATTTCCCTTTTGTCTTGTTCATTGGTCAGTTTTCACAAGCATGTGAGGCAGAAAGAAAAGAGCGTGGCCTAAGTCAGTCCTCAGAGTGCCATGTGACTTTTTTAAAGTCCACAGAAATGTTTGGTAGCAGGTGTGCCCCACCTGGAATTTTGTTTCACTTCTCGACTGCTGTTTTCATCCACATGGAATGCGGATCCAAAACACCTTCAATATTTTCTCCATTTATCTTAATGTTGCTGATCGGTCCAGTTAGGAAACCTTGGGTGTCTTTTTTCACTGAAGGTTTTAAAAATATTAAAATCCTGATTGCAGGTTGTAGTCTTTGATCTTCCCCAACAAATGCTTCAAAACGTCTTCACTTTTAATAAACGGTGTATCGACTGCACATCACGAGATGTTAATGAATTTTCTTCCAATACGAATGTCACTTTCTTCATGTCGTCCAGCTTCTCAGATTATTTGGTAATACGGGTTAATAAACGCAATGAAAGGATACAGCCCTGAGACACACCTTCCCTAATTGTCATCCAGACAGTGTCACCTTGCTCTGTTCAGAGGGGTGCCTCTCATTCTGTGTACGGTTTCTGCACGAGCACAACTAAGAACACTGAGGTTCCAATCCTTCCCAATGTGATCCAGAGTTGAATGCCTTATGACTGTGAGATCTGAGTGAGGCTGTCACCACCGCCACCCTCCCTACAACAGAATGAAACCCTGGGCCGTCATCAAGTTGTGCTTCAGCTGGAGGCCACAGGTGCAGCCACTGTATCAATCTGTCTTCTTCCCCTGCTTCCTCTTTTTTGCTGCCCTTCTACTTTTCCAAGGATGATGTGTTGGGGAGATGTTTTTCAAAGATCTGACTTCTATCACTGCTGCTCACATAGTACTGAAAGGTCTCCTCAGAGCAATTATGGAAGAAAAAAAATGCACTCAGTGGAAAAAAAAAAAAGATGCAAAATGAACTCTATTTACATAGAAACTACTAAAGCTACTAAATGAATTGTAAACGTTGCAAGTATAAGATCAATAGCAAAAGTCAGTTATGTTCTATACACCAGCAATGAAGAAAGTGAAATTATGAAAACATTCCATTTGTAATTATATATAAAATAATTAACTAGTCATCATTTACCCAAGAAGGTGAAAGACTTGTATAAAGAAAACTATAAAGCATTGTTCAATGAAATTCGAATAGATCTAAATAAGTGGAAAGATATCCTATGCTCCTGGATGGGATGATGTATCATCAAAATGTCCATGTTGCACAGAGCAAGCTACAGATTCAGTGCCTCTAGCAAGACTCTAGTGCCCTTTCTACAGAAATGGAAAAGCTGACCCCCACTCCCCAAATTGATAGGGTATCACACTGAAAACCACACTTGCTCAAGCTGAGTCCACTCTGATTCAAAATGGCCCTACCGGACAGAGCAGAACTGCCACAAAGGGTTTCCAAGGCTACAGCTGCTTAAAGATGCAGACTGACACTGTTCTCCCCTGGAGGGGCTGGTTGGACCTAACGCCAACTTTTGGTCAGCAGCTGATCGTTTAACCACTGCACCGTCAGAGCTCTCTGGGTAAAGGGTTGAAGATGACAAAAAATCTAGAATCACACCGTGGTAAATGCTGCACAGTAATGGTGAATGTTGCTAGCGACACTACATTGTTAGCATAAGACCATTTGTTATACACATCTCACAACAATCAAAATTTTATCAAACACAAAATTCGCATGGTGTTTGTTTGTAAGGGTCTCCAAAGAGCCACAACAAAAAGAACAACACAGGAAGACTCACACTAATATTTCAAGACATATTATAAAAGAGAAAATAAAGCAATATGGTATCAATATAAAGATATAACACAGAGACTATTAGACTAAAATTAGGAGTGCAGACATAAACCCATAAATCTATGGTCAACTGGCTTTTGACAAGGATGCCAGCTCTCTTCAATGGAGAAGGAAAAGTCTCCGCAATAAAGGGTGCTGGGCCCAGTGGACCCCAATATTGCAAAGTATAAAGCTGAATCCATACCTCATACTACAGAAGAAAATTAGATAAGTCAACGACTCTTAAGAATGCAGACTCTTAGAAGACAATGGATTCTTAGGTATGGCATATAGTTCTGTTAAGTGTTCTAAGGATGGAAGAATTTGAGACTAATTAGAACCAACATAGATGAAGCACTAGAAGTAGATGAAGATATTATCAAATAAAAGAGAATATATAGGGAAGACATGGTAGACAAGGAAATATTGAAAAAGTTGCCTAAGCTCAAAAATTGCCTAAGAGTACAGATGGCATAGAAAGACTCACAAAAAGAATATTGAATAAAAACAGGATTAGGAATACTAGTAGGACTGGGGCAAACATCAGAATCTAATACTGAAAAGAAGTCCAGATAGGGCAGAGCTTAGAAAAGACTGCTGAGTTGGACTTCAAAGAATCATAGGAGTGAAGTCTGGTGAATCTTTACTCCGTAGTGTTCACACACACCACAGTACTCAACAAATATTTGTTAAATCAATGAGTAAATTAATTTTGATTGTCAAGACAATTACTCAATATGCCAAGAAGACGCCTAAGCATTTTAGTGAAGATGACAACTATAATAGCAAGATCCCAGTCTTCTCGCAGTGGAAAGAATTTAAATGAAATATTTCACTTCTAGGTAAGACAAAAATAAAGATGCTGGTTAGAAGATAAACTTTCCTCCAAGATATTAAATTCAAAGAGACAGATATACTTAACATTTCCCCACTTAGCACAAACCTGTCACTTGTAGCTAAGGAAAGACATGTAGAGGCAAGGTCAAAGAAGCAATAAGAGGAGGAGCAAATGAAACCCAAAAGGTCTAAAATACTTCTAAAGCCCACCTTCTTCTTGGGGGAGGTTCCCTTTAAAGGTGGTGGGTGGGGGGGGGGCGCACTTATGTTGGTGAGTTGAAAATAATGACTATGTTTAAAATACTTAAATTTCATTTTCTAAAGCCAATGATTTCAACTTTTCATCAAGTCAATTCAGAAAGCTCAATGGTAATGCCGATAGTATTATGCACAAAAATCTGTGCACTTGGCTAAAAACAGTAAAATGCTTTTAAAGATTTAAGTGAAAATAGTCAATGAATAGTTATGAAACAAAAAAAGAAGGCAAAACTGAACTGTAAGAAATTATTCCTACTGGTACAATGATAAACACACAGAGGAATGGAAGAGAAATTAGGGATGGAGAAATAAATCCATCTGCCTCTGGGTCAAAGTTCATCAAATAGAAAAGAGATAAATCTCATAAATGGTGCTTGCAAAAATGCATCTGCATTTTCAGAAAAATAAAACAAGATTCATTCATCCCACAAAATGCAAAGTTAACTTGAAATAATGATCTAAATGTAAAATCTAAAACTATACAGAAGATAAAACAAGGCACAACAATAGGGGACACAGAATACAGCATAAATAGAACACTACATATCATATAGCAATATAGTTATATTGCTAGCAATATAACTAGCAATACACCAACAGGAGAAAATAAATTAGGTACCTAGGATCCCCTAAAAATGAAACAGCTATGCTAAATGCTAATCAAAAAGACTACCAAAAATATTAAAAAGATATCCACAGGCTGGGAGAAAATTTTGGTTACAACATATCTAAGAAGATACAAGATATCCTAGTATCGACCCTCACAGACGTGGAGCTTGACAGCTCCTATAACTGTGTGACCCATTTTCTAGATATAAACATAAATATATCTGTAGGCATATATATTTATATATGCGCTTATTTCACTAGTTTTGCATCACGAAAGAACCAGCCTTAAAAAAAGAACCAACCTAATATGAATATAAATGACATTGTGCAACACCAACAACAGAGAACAACAAATACTGACAAGTCTGGTTACTGTTGATGGGACGCTGGAGAGGTACAACCAGAAGGAAAAATGGTGGTAGTGATCCCTTAAAGAACTAGAAATGCCATGGAATTGAGCAATCTCACTCCTAAGTTTACCACAGGGCTTCAAAAACTCATAGAAAATTTGCCTTTTCCAGTATCTCTTAATTTCATTTTTCACAAATGTTTTGAAGTCCCTTCATGTATTTTCCAAAACAAGGACACGAACATGAATACCCATGTTCACTGCAGCATTAGCTATAGCATCAAAAAGATGGAAACATCCTAAAAGCCCATCAAAAGATGAATGGAGAAATAATTGTACATACAAACAATAGAATACCGTGCAGACATAAAGAACAGTGACCAGTGTGCCAGACATCTCACAGCATGGATGAGTATGGGCAACGCTATGCTGACTCAGCTCGGTCAAAAGGACAAACACTGAGGAAGACCACTAGGATAGAAAGTCAGGGGCAGGTTACCAAAAGAAGAAGCCTTTGATGGGGACTAGGGGAGGGTGGGAAAGAAGGAGAAACACCAACTAGACAACGAACAAGAGCTAATTCTGGGGAAGGGAAAGCAAAACACCACGGGGGGCGTCAGCACCATGCCCCAAGGCAGAGGAAGACGCCGAGAAGTACACCAGAAAAAGAGCAGCAAGGATGACTAGTAGTTTTCAGTAGTTATATGGGGAAATGCCAAACATAGAGCAGACGTGAGTGAGGTCCCATCATACACAGGCATGGTGGTAAGTATTTCTACATACGTTTTTATGAATATATATCTATATATCTGTATATATAGTGTGTCTGTGTGTGTGTGTGTGTGTGTGTGTGTGTGTAGAGGGTGGGTGAAATGACCGAAAATACTTTGACATCATTACTAAACCACTGGACCATAAGCTGAGGACAACAGTCTTGAAGGACCTCTAGGTCAATTAGGAAAATAGACTTCATAGAGATACTGTTCTATAGCCTAATCCAATGAGCAGTGTCTGTGTACTGAAACACTTGTGAGTAGACACCTAAGAAGAAACTGTTGTTTGTTATAAAACCAAAAAGCCAAATTCACTGCCACGGAGTCCATGCTGACCCATAGTGATCACAGAGGGCGGGGCAGGGCGGAACAGTCCCCGCGAGTTTCCCAGACTGCAACTCTGTCTGGGAGCTGAAAGTCCGTCTTTCTCCAGGAGAAAATCTGGTGGTTTTGAACTGCTGACCAGTGCGTAACAACTATGCCAATGCAGCACAGGAAAACAAAGAAAACCAAAAACTCAAGGAAGCAGTGAGTCCGAAGGGCTAAGGGCACACATGAACCACAGCTACTTCTAATCCAGGGCAAGAAAATTAAAGGGTTTGAGGCTACCACGACAACCACTCTGACCACTTCTCCAAGAGAAGGTCCTGGTGTGAGCGGGTTTTTTTAAAAAAAGGCAAGACCAAACATATTGGGTAGAAAGTGACTAGACTGTGTGCTTTCCAAAGAAAATGATGCCACCCCCTGGTAGGGACTGGAATTACTGGGGGAACGGGAGGGGGCACAACAAAAGCAAATCCAAAAAAGTTCACTACCATTGAGTCAATCAATGTCAGACTCATAGTAAGCCCATAGGGCAGGGTAGAACTGCACCTGTGAGTTCCAACACTGCGTGTGTGTATATGCGTGTGTGTGTGTGTGTTCTGTTTATTGCATGAAGGAGTTTCACTAGTCCTAGTTAAAAATGGATACCAAATGGTTACATCATACAAGCAGTGAAGTTTTAAACTTGTGACAAGGGACAGAGGGAAATTTTCTATTCTTTGCAAAGAAACCCTCAGTTAAGCTCCCAGGAAGCGCAAGCACTTAAAAACCATGAAGGTGCTTAACCAGTCCAATCTCCACAAGGAACTGGCCTATGTTCCTGCGCTGGTCACTTCTCCATATTCTGGATGCACCAATGCAGGCAAATGTCTTAAGGGTTTTCCCTAAGGTTCTTTTTGTCATAATCATCAGCAATCCCTTAGACAGTAATAAGCGCCTTGCTACCCTTTCTGTTAATTCGGACATGGATAAAATGCTCAGTTCCCACAGGATGCGGGACATCACACTTACTTGCATCAGCAAAGGGGCTGGAAGAGGGGAGGTTCTGGAGACCAGGCATATGATGCGATTCCTTCTCCTTGGAAAGACCTGTGGAAGGCTGAGGCAGGAGAAGGTGGACAGGGGAGACAGCTTCAGGAAGTGAGGGGCGCATGGCGAAGGCTGTGGAGTCCTTGGCAGCGGTTCAGCAACTGGTTAAGTCTTTACAGGAGTAGAAAGCCCCATCTTTCTCTCTCAGAGCAGCTGGTGATTTCGAACTGCTATCTTTGCGGATCTCAGCCCAACAAGGCTATACTGTATCCTGGATTATGAGCTGTAAGTATAGGACAAGACTTTAATTGCTAGGGGGGCGCTGAGTAATGGCTTTGTTCTTGTTTTGTTTTTCTGGAAAAGGAGGCAGAAGATCAAGTAAGTTTGGTAACCTCTGGTCTAGAGCAAAGGTCGACAAACTTTTGAGAAGGGCCAATCCAACTTACAATTTAAAAATTATTCGAGAGCCATAAATATATTTTTACAAAATTGGAATCACCATTATCTGAATGATATCCTTTAATTTTTTTTTTTTTGTTTTTACTTCAAAGCCACAAGTGTGCACTGAAAAAGCCACTGGGCCGAGGGCTCTGTCCTTGGAGAATCAAGTGGACGAGACCAAAAGGACCTGCGCGACCAAAACGAAAATGGGGAGATGGCAGCCCACGTGGCTCCCAGAAAAACGTGTACAGGAGTGACTAGTCTGGAAAACCAATCTTCTATGTATACTTTCATTACCAAAATGATAAAAATATTTTTTTTTAAAAAAAAGGGTGTTCTTGTTCCACATAGTCTGCTTAAAACAGAGACAATAGAGTCTCTCTCAAACATGGGTTTACATGAAATGAGACCATTGATAATACAAATAAATTGCAAACCTTTAAGTCTGGTTGCCTTTGATCTATCGTAAGACTCAGTTTCCCACACGATTATGTTTAAAATCCTTTTCCTCCTACGGCTCAGTAAATAAAGTAAATAAAGGGCCATCATCAAACTGGTGAAACATCTCTGGATGAGACATGGATGTTGCCTTTACTCTTTCTTCCCCAGGAGGTGGATGAATTTTCTTTGGCTTCACTCCTCTGATAGCCAAGATGAGTTTCTCCTCACTCTAGTCTTAAGGGCCCTATTGGACCAAAGAACACACACACCTCAGCCCCAAGAAAAACAAAACAAACAACTCAGGAAGAGCAGAAGCAAAAAAAAAAAAAAGTATGTTCTTAACTTCTCATTTACTCCCTTCTCTGACTAACTATTGCCACACCACAACCACCATTGCCATAAAGCCATACGACTCTCAAAAGACTTAAAACAACTGCTTTAAATTTCTCTTAATGCAGCAAGCAATAGCTTGTAAAAGGATGCAAACCAGCTGAAACATTTGACAGACAGTGCTAAATACCAGGGAATTCCTATCAACCATTTTACTTTAAGAGGCGCTTTGATGTTGACTATCTTTCATGTCCCTCTTTCATGGCACATTAATAAAGAAAATGGAGTTGAAGTAAATCAAGTCCCAAGGTCACATCTAGAATTACAGCACTGTAGGTACCTGATGAAATACGGATTAATGCTGCATGAGTAGTGAACAAATAAAAGCACCTCTACCCACCAACCAGGCAAGTTTTACAAGTGGTTCTGAACTTTATTCTGCAACTAGACCTGAGACATTTTTAATCCCTCATCTCTCTGAAACCTAATTATCATAATGTGAACCCAAATGTTAGGGTCCCTTCAAAATCCAAGTGCTATGAAGCAGAAAAGTAATGGGAATTAAGCTGGGTGTAACCTTAGAAATGCACGGATGTAGGGAACTTGAAAGTGGTATTTCAATAAGTTGGAAATGCACAATACAAAGATTTAGCCACATAAAACACACTGAAGTCAAATGGGAGATCTTTTTCCTCCCCTAAAGCACATATAAAATATAATAACTACAATTTTCAAATACTAATTTTTGGCTTGAATCTCTACAGTCATATGAAGAGGATCTCAACAAAAAATAATTCTGATTTTATCATCCTAATGCAACTGGAATAACCAACCTGAACAATCTACCCAACCGAAACAGTAGAAATAATCTTTTTTAACATTAAAAGTTAGCTGTTTTCCAATGAACAAATATTTTTTTTCTTTTTGAAGTCTTGGCTCAGGGCAAAGGGAAAGAGCTGTTTGGAGGCAAAGAAAAGTGGAAATGCGAATGAGAGCAGGTTCTCAGTCTCAAGCTAAAACTTAATTTGTTGACAATGCACTCCTATCTTTTATAAATTCAATTTACTGTAAGTGCTAGATTACTTGAAATAAATATATTCAATTTGTTATTATGATTTCCACAGGGCAGAATTATGGATAAATTGAGAAAACACTATATAGAAATGGTTACTAAATGCAACAACCCTATAATATGGCTCAAAATTTCATTAAGTACACCATTTATAAAAAGGTCAACATATCTACTTATAAGCATTAGAATCTTGTTGGTGTTGTTATTGTTTTCTCTATTCAACTGGTGCCTCAGTGGCAGAAAATACTGTTTTTTTCTGATGTACTTTAAGAAGTAATGGGGCCATCTAGATGGAAAATAGAACTCCATTTTCAAGATCACAGGGAAAGATCAGTTTGGAAGATCTAGGAGTTTTAAGTCTGCCCTACTAGGATGAAATGAGAAAGAAAAAAAGGGTGGGGGACAATTGCTCAAAGTAAGCTCTTTGATCCTTTCATTTGCAAAGGTTATCAAAAAACACTAAAAAAACAAAAACAAAACAAGTTCCCCAAATGTTATGTTAATGCTGAACATACTGTTGTTTAATTTACATTTTAGGTTCTGTTAAAGCAAATACACTTGTCTAAATAGAACATCTGTTTTAGTTAGAATACATTGTATCACTGGCAAGAACTTATAATAAAACTAACAAAAACAATCAAGAATCTTTATTGGATCTGGCAACAAAAGCAGATTTGTAACCAAAAACCTTAAGAGAAGAAATGACCATCCCCGGGCTTCTGGCCAGTTCTAATCTAAAGTCAATAAACAAAGATCTGCT
>PVJH01017285.1:0-48371 GCA_004026705.1 Nesogale talazaci | reverse complement strand
GACCTCTGAAGCTGGGGCAGCCAGATGGAGACCTCTGCCAGCGATGAGTTGCTTCTGCTATGGATGAACCCTGATCCCTGGAAGCAAGGAGCCATGTGGAGACCCCTGCCAGTGCCAGGATTCTGTACCCACTGACCTGTGACTTCGTGAGTCGGAAGGAGACTTTATAGACTGATTTTGGGCACAGGTTAATATCGGACTTATGACTTTGAACTGGACTGGGCTCAATGTCCTGTTCCTCTTGTGTGTAGATATATATATATATATATATATATATATATATATATATATATATTTCCTCTTTCCTTATATCTATATGTGTGTCTATGAAATTTGTTCCTCTAGTCTACCCGGACTGACACAGGAGCCTAGCTGGGCTGCAATTTTTGCAGTAATCAAGAAACATGATGATTTGGATCACGATCCGGGGACTGGATCTATCTTAGAAGTAGTGCAGTCTGGATATGCCTTAAAAGAAATATAGATGGCAAGACTTTGTCTCACATACTTTGGACATCACCAAGAGAAACCAATCCTTAATAACGATATTATGAGTGATCAAGGAGAGACTCAGATAAAAGAGGAAGATCTTCAATGGGATGAATTAACACAATGGCTTCAACAAGGGGCTTAAACACAATGAGGAATATGAGGATGGTACAGGACCATGTAGTGTTTCCTTCCGTTACTCATAGGGTTGCTATGCATCCCAACCAATTAGAGCACTGGTTTTCAACCTGTAGGTCATGACCTTTTTGGGGATCGAACAACCCTTTCACGGGGGTTGCTCAATTCATAGCAGTAGCAAAATCACAGTTATGAAGTAGCAATGAAAATAATTTTATGGTGTGTGGGGGGGGCAATCACCATAACGTGAGGAAATGTATTAAAGGGTCATGGGATAGGAGAGTTGAGAACCACTGAACTAGAGAGTATCTAACAGCAAATACAATAAATTAGATTAGGATGAAAACTTAAAAATAATATACATGTATATCAGAGTACATAGAGCTTTTAGTAATAACTAGGATGAAGATGGAGAAAAAGAGGAACATAAAGCAAAACCATTTACATGCCAGTACTCTAAGGGTGACATTGAGGGCTGACAAAGAGGGATTTTAGCAGTAGAGACTGAGAATGTAGTCTTATCTTTAATAAACAATGAATGAAGTAAGTTCAATAAGACAGAACGATAACTAGCAGCAAATGACAAAAGACAATATATGCAATAAGGAGTAGGTCAGCACAAAATGATCAGGATCAAGGAAGAGAGTGGTAGAAATTAATGTTAAAGTCAAAAACGATCAACACATATTACTCTGCAGCAACGCTTATAATAATAGCATGAGTGGATACATAAATAGACACAGAAACAACGGGTGTGAGAAGGTTAGTGGAATATACACAATATATGGTAAAACTATGTATGGTTGACAAAGAATCATTTTACATATGTGTTTATATGCACTTCACTAGATCAATGAATATAATAAAGTATGTAGGGGATAAAGTGCAGAAATCTTCTTAGTCATAATCAAATCTCTCAAGTAAACAGGTCATGAGACTTAGGGATCAGGGAAATTTAATTGGCCACAAAGCCAACATTTGACACCTTACTTAGGTGTGTACCAACAGGGTTTAAAAACTTTTGAGTGTCCATATAAAATATAACTATTGATTACTCCCTGTATGAAACAAAGAAGTCTTTAAAAGATAAAAGATGCATGAAAACAATTAGTGTGTTGGACCAATGAACTTCATGAATACTGTCCTTTATGACCTGGTGACAAGAAGAAATTGATAGCACCCAGCTACCATTATCAACTGCTCTGATAGGCAGCATAATCAAAGGTGGTAAGGGTGAGGGAAAGTGTAAAACAGAATTTTAAATATTAAAATATTATTAATAAAATAAAAAATATTCAGGTTTACTATAAGTTAGAGATGGAATGCTGCCAAGACCTATGGCCCTTAGTTAACCTTCAAATATCAGCTGAATTAACTAGTGCAACACTAAACCAAAACATTAGAAAAGTCTATAAGTTCAAAAATAACATCCCTGAGAACAATCATTCACTTACAGCCAGAAAGGCAGTATTTCCCTCACGATAAAGTTCAGAAGGTGGGGTGAGATAGGAAAGGATTAATGGAAACAGCAAAAGCAGGGAGAAAGGAGGAAGAATGCTGTCATATTGCAGGAATTGTAATTATTGTCACAACAAAAATAGATATATATTGTCAAAAGGAAAACAACCTGGGTATTCAATCTCACTCAAATCACAATCAAAAAGTTTTAAAAATGAAGTAGTTAATTCATTTTTAAATGAGGCAGAGGAATAGAGTCTCTCAAGAAGAGGGTGGTTGTCTTCAAGAGATACTGCAGAGAGGTTAGGGAAGAAAAGGTGAAAATGCCACTGGTACAGAAAGAAGGGAATTAAATAGTCTTGATCCAGCAGGTAGAAAGAGATATCAACCAAGAGAAATAAAGAAATAGGGACGGGTATGCATATGGAAATAGAAATGAGAGTAGAAATTCCTTCAAAATTTTGTTTTCAGCAAATCATTTTGAAGGAATTATAGGTGTAATTCTCTCTATCAAAAAAGCATTTACAACATCCAAAGTGGAGATGATGCCCCTTCAGATCCCAATCACCTATTTTAACAATATAAAACATGGAGAGAATAAATACACGTACAGACTGAGGAGAGAGTCTCAGATGGTACTTGTGCTTTCCCACTGAAGTATGACGCAAGGTGTTAAGTTTGTAGGAGGAGGGGGTGGCAAAAGGAAGTGATGTGGAGATATTTTAAACATAGGAAGATCAAATGTTTAGAAGATCAAATAAAACAGGAGAATATTTTCCTGTCTGAAATTAATGGCACTTTGAGTTATGTTTGCATTCATGCAAAGAGAAGTCATTGATTAGCAAGAAAGCCGTTTTTCCCTTTCCACCTGCCAGCATATTTAGAATTCTAATTGAGCTTCACCATTTGTAGAAATATTATTATGTGAATTTTTCAGATGATAAATAAGAGATCCACAGATGCTAAATAACTTCCCAAGACCTCTTTAGAGTATTGAGAAACAAGAAAGTTATTTTTAGCACTGAGACGTGCCTGACCCAAACCATAGTATGGTAATAGCCTAATATGCATGTGAAAGTTGGGCATTGAATATGGAATACTGGAAAAGAATCAATACATTCTAATATTTAAAGTTATCATGGACTACCAAAAGAACCAACCAATCTGTCTTGAACAAATACCAGCAAAAGACTCTTTAAAAGTAAGGTTGGTAAGACTTCATCTCATGCATTTTAGACATATTATCAGGACAGACTAGTCCCTGGCGAAGTACCATATGCTTGGTAAAGTGGAGGGGCAGTGACAAACAGGAAGGCCCTCACCAGATGAGTGGACACAGTGGCTGCAACCATGAGCACAAACATAAGAACAATTATGTGGATGACTCCTGACACAACAGTGTTTTATGCTGTGGTATGTATGAGTCTTAAGTGCCTCACAACAACAGCCCATTGATGTAGGTTGTGGTTTGGTGGCCTGCTTCTTACTAAGAGGTTGGAAACTGTGCCACAAATATTTCAACTACCAGCAGGATCACTGTGGCGGAAGTTTCAGCACAGGTTTCAGACGAAGATAGACTAGAAAGAAAGGCTTAGTTATCTGTTAATATTAATGTGGAGAAATAATAAAATGGTGATATTAGTAATGTTTGCATTTTGGGAAATAGCCTGTGTCTATTTATACTTATGCAAAGCTCCAATGGAGTCCCAGTCACTGAAGATGTGCCCCCTAATTCATAGAGGACTGTACAGTGGACTCAAGAATAGGCTTAACATGTCAGTAACCATGAAAATTATGCAAAATTGGACACTTGTTTTGCTTTTGCCATTTAAAAGGCCACCATGAGCTGGCCTTTCTTGATGGCAACTGAAAATAAGTCTGGTTTTTAAAACTCTTTAGATAAAAATGACAGAGCCTCTCTTTTCAGTCTCCTATTAAGAAATATAGAAGGAAGGTAAAGAAGAACATTTGTAAGTAGAATAATATTAGGATCTGAACAAACATGTCTGTGTACAAATAGGTGGCACGAATATGAAAGAAATGATCCCATTACAGATTTGTGACTGTGGAAATTGAAAATGTTGCTCCAAGTTTATTTTCTTATTGCCTCCATCAAAGTTTAATTTTATTGGACTTCATTATCTTCAATGCTTAGTAGAACCTAGGTAAGATGATAATCTATTAAATAACTTGGAACACACCTGCTATAAAACTCAGCAATGTTTACTTGAGATAAATTCCTATGCATCAACCAATTAATAAAAGCAGCAATGATCATGGCCTTGGGAAACAAAACTACTGCGAGTGTAGCAGCCAAATAATGTCAAAGAAAATGAATGTCCTGTGGGAAATGTCTCTAAAAACACTCCACCTTATAAATCAACTGGAGGAGATCAAATATAGCAATTGCCACACAAAAAGTCTAACTGTGACTCCAGGTAATGTACTGTAAGAAAATAAGACCATTTTATGTCCTCAAAAAGCAGAAAGAGTGGTTTTGGTTGTACTGTTCATGCCCTACTTATGGCTTTTCAGAAAGGACTGTGGGGTACACAGAGTAGGAGCAATGATTATCAGATTTTATATGTATATGTCTATTACATGTAACCACATATAATCACACATATATAATTATTTGAGTTAGTGTTTTTAAAGCTTACAAAATTGTATTGGAATCAGTTTTATAGGCACATAATCAGATTAATTCAAATATGATTTTTAAAAATTTTTTTCAAATATAATTTTAAAAGATCACTAGCATCAAGAATTGTAACTTAATTTTAGGGGAAACTATTCAATTTGGTCACCAAGATATAAGGTTTTTATTAATAATGAAGAAGTAGGACTAGACATTATGTTCTTAACCTGTAGTATAAAATGTAGATTTTATTAACAGAAACTTAACAGTCAAAGAATTAAAGTGAGTTGATAAATGCAGAGAGACAAGATTTAATAAAAAAATGGCCCTAGGGAAATAGCAGTTGTACAAATGTATAAATTCATAAATTGAGTCCAACTTCTAGTTTCCAGGATCATATTATCTATGGTACTCAAAGCAATAACAGCAATAACCCAAAGCTGGCCCTGATACGATGGTCATGAAGTAGCTATTAGTGGTAGTAAAACTGCTTCCTAGCATTTCTAAGGCTGTCACCGCGACTGTAGCAGACCGTGCACCTTTCTTTTGTGGTGTGACTGGTGAGTTCAAACTGCAGAGCATTTGCTTCACCTTGGTTGCTCTGCTAGCAAAGCACAAAACCAAACTCACTTCCATCAAGGCCATGCTGACTCCTAACTAAGGAACCCTTTGTGGGTTTCCAAGACTAACTCTGGTAGGGAGTAGAAAGCCCAGGCTTTCTCCCATAGCAGCTGATGGGTTTGAACTTCTTGCCATGTTTATCACAGCGAGACCTCCTTGCTCTGTCACCAGGATCCTTATACTAGTAAGAGATGAGAGACACCTTTTTTAAAAAATGAAGCTCCATCACTGTAATTGATGTTCTTTAAAATTCACTAGCTCATATAATGAAAACAATGGTAAGACAAACACTATTATCGGTTTCACAGGTAATGACACTGCTTCGGAGAGCTTGAATATAAAATGCCTGCTATTGTCACAGATCCAGAAGGTGGTAAAATGAAGTAAGCTCAACTAAGCCAACCTTGTTCACACTCCCACTTTCCATCTGTGATGATTTTGAGGTCTTTACAAAGCCACACCAAAGGGCAAGAGTCAAATGAGTCAAGTCATTCTTGACCCTATCTTAGTCCTGATAGGCCCATTGTCTTGGGGCAAAATTCCACACTATTTCCCCTCCCTTAGTAGGTTTACAATTTCTTAGGAGAAGTGGGAAAGTTTCCAAAACATCACCTTGTCCAACTTCTTATCCTGAACTCACTCATGGGAACCCTGGCTGCCATTCGTTCCCTACACTGCTCTTTAAAGTCTAAGTTGTTCGAATTACTCTGGATGCTCTCTCTATCTATCTATCTATCTATCTATCTATCTATCTATCTATCTATCTATCTATCTATCATCTGTGTTTTCTCTGGGAAGTGATGTGTGTGAGGTTATCCGGTGGACAAGGACCTATGCTTAGTTTTCTTACTTACCAACAACATTTCTGACTCCCTCTGGATCTTTTAGTCCATTGCCCTGCTCCTCCACCAGAGGCAAACTTGACAACCCTAGGACACATTTGACAATGGTGAAGATAGACATAGTTTGACTGTCACAACTGCGAACAGATTGCAGGATTGCATCTTACAGGAAACTTCCAGACATCATACTAGGGGGTAGCGACAACAGCAACAAAAGATGGAATCGTGCTGGGGAGAGTGGAACTTTCCTAGAACACAACGTTTTCCCTCTAGGCAAGCACAGAGCAACTCGCTCTAAGTTAGTACACTCAGTGACATCACCTGGGAAGGTTCTCTTTGGTCACAGTGAATTTTGTTCATAAATGCATTTTAATTGAAACCTCAGTTTTTTAAATGATGGTCAATTTCAGAGAAAGGCATGTGGCTGTGGAATGTGCTTCCTGCTTGGGAATAACACCACAGAAATTGTTGTGATGTTGGACACAGCTTACAGGGACAGCGCTATGAGGAAAACTGAAGTGAACAAGCGGTTTTCTCCTTTCAAAAATGGTGAAATATCAATTGATGACAAAGTTTATTCTGGATGTCTACCAATTTCCCAAATGCAAGAAAATGTCCACATGTAATGCATTTGGCGTTCATTCTACCAGGTCAGACTGTTAATCAAGCTTTATATTTAGAGGTTCTGAAAAGATTGCTTAACAGTGTACAATTAAAAAGATCTAATTTGGGGCAGACAGGAGACTGCTTTTGCCAACATGACAATTCATCTGCTCACATAGCCATCTCAGTGCAACCCTTTTTGGCAAAAAATAGCATGCTTCCCTTGTCCCACGCACCTTACTTATCTGTCTTCTTTCTGTACAAATTCATTTCTGCGAATGAAGAAGGACATGAAAGAACAATTGATGTTGTTGATGTTGAAGAGGTGAAGAAAAACAAGAGAGGTGTTGTGAGCCATCAAAACAGATGGGTTTGAAAAATATTTCCAAGAATGGAACCCCAGGTTTGAAAAATGTAGTAAGTGAAATGGAGAGCACTTTGTAGGGGATGAGGTTGTTTTGTAAATAAATAAATAAATAAATAAATAAATAAATAAATAAATAAATAAATAACTTTGGAAAAAATCAATTTGGTGGGGGGGAAAGAGGTACCCCCTCATATTATATACAGAGCAATGATTACAAATTATTATCCAGCCCCAAATGCCAATATTGCTGAGGATGATGAATTGTTTTTTCTGTCTTTCACTCCCAAAATGAACTTCATGTCACTGTGTAGTCCTAATCCCTTCCAGTCTCAGGATTCAGCAGTCTATTGCCTGAATAGACTTCACTGGAGCAGAGCTGTAGCCAAATATCTTTTTCATTTTGAAAGACTTGTGTGACTGATAGCCACTTCTGCCTAATATGAGTCTCTGCAGTGGAATTGTCCAATCTTACATCCTCTTCATATATGCCATGTCACCAGTATATTTAAAACCTTCACTGTCATCTGTATGTACTTCTTGCTTTCAAGCTCTCTATTTTTGTTCACACTATCTTCACACCAAAATTTTTATTGTTGTTTTTGCTACATGTCAAAATATCCTCAATCTTAATATTAACACAACTCTTCTCTTAACAAGATAACATTATGATGCAAATGCTTTCTTTCTGTGCGTTCTAGCCTGATTCCCTCACGTTGCAATCATGTTTGCATCATTGGTACTGCAGCAGCATTTTACCCAAGGCTCAGTACCTTCACTTGCTTGCTTATCTCCTGTATGAGACTTCCTTCCTGTATGCAGCACTGGGTCATGGCACTTGGTTGAAAGACTCTTGTGCTTCTGCTCTCAGAATGTTCTCATGTTCTGCATGGTGTCATTTTTGCTGCCAACTGCCATTGGTTTCATCCCTAACTCCAGGCAAGCCCAAACACAAGGAAACCCAATGCCGGCTGATCATGTGTGCCACCCCCATGATTGGCTGCAGATATGATCATTCAGCATGAACCATAGAATTTTCGTTGGCTAATTTTTGGAAGTAGATCACCAGACTTTTATATCTTGCCAGACTTGGACTGGAAGTTCTGCTGAAGCCGGTTCAGTATCACAGCAATCTGCAAACCTGACTGAGTACTGGTGACAGTGCATGAGGAGCATGGCAGGGTAACAAATCAGGATCTCCTACATGGGAGGTGAGTAGTCTACCCAGTGAACCAGAAATGACCTCATAAATAATTATAGAACAAAGGATGAACAAATGAATTAATGTAAAAGAGTTTTAAAATAAAATAGAGCTGTTCATACCATAAGCCTTACATTTGCATGTAAAAGGATATTCAATAAATATTGATTGAATACATACATAATCCATGAATGAATTGATCAATTGTTAATAATATCCACTATCATCCGAGTGGTGACTTAGTTAAGTCCCAATACATATTAAACTCACCTCACATAAGTGCATATTAGGTATCTGAATTTATTACTAGGCAAAATCCATCTGAGTGTCAGGAAAGGCCAAGTGCTTTACAACATCTCCTTCAAGCTGTCAGGAAGACAATGTAGGTCCTCAGAAATGTTCCAGTGCTCATCACGTATATTCTTATGCTTTGAATTTGTTGGTGAAATTAAACCATTAGATCCCTTGTTATTGCTAGTTGTTGGCAAGTCATTTCCAATTCAAATTGAAGCCAGGTATAAAGAAGAACTGGTCCAAGACACAGATATCCAGTTCTTTCTTTCAAGATCCTGCTGGGTAATGTTGCATTGGTATCCTTTCAAACCAAACCCAAACTCACAAACACTGACATTAACCTCATTCTGAGTCATAGCAACCTGAGAGCATCGAGCGATCTACCTCCATGGCTTTCTGAAGCTGTATATCTTTATTGAATCAGAAAGCCACAGCTTTCTCCTTTGGAGTGACTGGTAGTTTGAACTGCTGACCTCGTAACTACCTCCACAGCACCACGACTCCTTAATTCTTCAGAGAGTAGTTGATTAATCATTTGTGCGACCTATATGTCGCTTAAATATCATTTCAGGCTGAGCCCCAGTGGCGTAGTGGTTGTGCGCAGGATTGCGGCCCACTGGGTTGGAGGTTCAAATCCAGCAGCAAGGCTGGGCCTCCTACTCCCACCACCAGAGGGCAGTGATGCCCCCAAAAAAACAAAACAAACAAACAAACAAAATATCATTTCAGATATTTTGGAGAAGTGTACTGCTGTGAAGAAATCATGTTTTAACCTTTACTCAGTGGTTTAATTCAGAGATAGATTAAATCCTGTCATAGTAAATAGTGCTTTGGGTGACAATTCAGAAATCCAAGGAAGTGCCTACTTACTTTCTCTCTTTAATCCTCTGTGCTAAACTCAGGGGTGCTGTCTGAGTATGGAGATCATTATCAAGTGTAATCTAATTCATTTGAGCAAGTTATTCAGTCACATAGAGATCATTCCAGTAAGAAATTTAAAGTGGTTTGGAAATGGTTAAAGCCTTGACCCTACTCTGCCTTTTAGAGAAGACTGTGTGTTTCAGAAAGGCATGCCTTCATTCTATCCTCTTCTTCTAAGTGTCACAAAGCCTCCTCTCAATAAAGCTGGATCTAAATAACACCAACTTCATCAGCACACTGCTAAAATTCTAACTATTGTTGGGCCAAAATCCAATCACACTTAGCAGAGTAGTAAAAGATAAAACATTTACATAAAGATGTTAATAGATAATAGCCTTTGAATTCATTTCATACATTTCTTTGTTCAGAGAAAACATGTTCACTTATAAAAATTAGTTTTGCAATAACAATGTATAAAGTATTGAGGGTTGAAGAGGAGGAGAGACCAGGGGAAGAGGGGAAGGAATGGAAAAGCCGATACTAGGGGCTTAAGGGAAAAGGTGGACGATTGGAGAACAATAATAGAAGTGGACATGAGAGGGTGCTTGATGAGTATGCTTATTTATATATTGTGAAAAATGATGTATGAGCCCCCAATAAAATGATTGGAAAAAATTAGTTTTGTCATTAATTTCTGTAAAGGAATTGAGATGACTTTACAAGAGAAACTTGAAGAAGATGCCTCTCAGCATTCTTTCAGACCTTGGTGTAGAACCTACCACACTGATTTCATGAACCTCAAAATCATTTCCTTAGTGACTTTGCTAATGATATTCCCAATCTATTTTCTCTATCTCATAAAACTTAGCATCCTAAAATGCACATGTCACATTATAATCCCACAACTTAAAAAAACAACAACTTTCCAATGACTAATTATTGCTCTTGTGACAAAGTTCAAGCTCCTCAGTTTAGACTGGGAGAATTTCGATAATGTGGAAGTCTGTGTTCCATCAAGATAGCAAGAAAAGTCTCCTCTCCAAGACTTCATACAGTCTGTGACTCCTGTCTGTAATGTGGCAGGCTAAATCCTTCTGAACAACGCAAGTCCTGTTACCCTCCAAACTCTCATCATTTTCTCCAGGACACACGTGATAGATGGACACCACTGATATTCTTCCTCAGGGAAGAGGGGAGGGGAGGGGAGGAAGGGGAGGAAAGAGGAGCTGATACCAAGTACTCAAACAGAAAGAAAATGTTTGGGAAATGATGATGGTAATTTATGCACAAATATGCTTGATACAGTTGATGTATGGATTGGTATAAGAGCTGTAGGAGCCCCCAATAAAATGATTATATATGCATACATAATAAAAATTAAAATAACCTAAAGTAATTTAGAACTGAATGTCAGTTCACACCTAATTTTCATATAGACTAAGCAATTAGCTAATATACAATATACACTAGTACTAAAGGCCAAGAGAATTTTAAAAAGTCAAGGTTCATAGTCTAACTGACTTTATATCTATGATATATCTTCTTGAAGCATTTCAGAGAATTTTCAAATTGAGCATGGACTTGGAGTGTAAGGTTTAGGGAAGTTGATTTAGCTTCAAGCCATAAAGCAGAGCTGTGTTCATGACTGTGTCTGACATCGAGACGTGGGTTCTTTATGTTTCAATGCATACTGACCTCCTGGGGAATCAGAAAGGGGACTCAGGACAAACCCCTTGCCTGGAGCCCCCATTTGCCAAAAGCAAATAGGAAAGAAGTTACATTATTTGTCAAACGGAATCAGTCCCTTACCAGATTGCAATCTCCCTATATTAATGTGAGAAGTAGGAGAGAGGAAAGGGTTGGGGGAAGAAGAGAGAGAGAAGCGTAATTCTCCTATAGAATCAGTACATAGATAACTGAAGGAACTACCGCATGTGAGTTATGGTATTGGTAAAGAACATAGACAGTGCCATGGACTGTCGGATCAATGAACAGATCTGTCTTGAAAATTATACAGTAAGAATGCTCTTTAGGAGCAAGAATGGTGAGATTCCATTTCCCATATGGTGGACGTGGTATTGAAGGGACCGATTCCAGGATTGTGAGCATGGTGCAGAGCTGAGCAGTGTTCTGTTCTGTTGAACATGGAGTCGCTGTGGTGCAAAACTAACTCCATGGCCCCCAATAATAACAACAGCAGCTGTTTCTGAAGAACACTTGTTGTGGTAGATATATAATCATTTGTCAATTTAAGGATTAAGAGTGTAGGGGTGGAGTCTAGCCTGTCAATCTGGAGGTAGCCAGTGAGACCCCTGTGTGGCATGGCCTTCTCCTGAGAATTCTGGGAAATCCAGTATTCCTTCCTGGAGGCAGGAGATACTCTCTCTCTCTCTCTCTCTCTGTTCACTCCCTCAGAGACCCTCTACTGACTTCCATGGGAGGCATTGCAGGTGACAAGACACATGGAATTACCCTAGGGCCTTAGTCAGACAAGGCACATGGATGCAACCACATCT
Source organism: Nesogale talazaci (assembly GCA_004026705.1). NCBI lineage: Eukaryota > Metazoa > Chordata > Mammalia > Afrosoricida > Tenrecidae > Nesogale > Nesogale talazaci. The sequence continues at coordinate 36,346 of PVJH01017285.1, read as the reverse complement.
CTGAAGCCAGAGAAGCCACTGAGAGATCCCTGGTAGTGCTAAGAGGAACACGCCTGGATCCAAAGACTTTCTACTCACTGGCTTGTGATCCTCTTGCATTTGGTTTCATTGCATGTGTTTCATGAGGCTGAAGAGGACTCTATAGATTCGTATCGGACATATGGGCTAATATGAGACATGTGGACTTGATCTGGACTTGGTTGGGATGCTTTTTCAGTATTCAATTCCTCTTGTATATAAAACTCTGCTGAGGGTCTCAGTGAATTGGTTTCTCTAATCAACCTAGACTAACACACTTGGTAAGGCAGGAATTCAGCAGGAAAGAGAAAGATCATCAATCTGATTGGCACAGTGACTGCAACAATGGATTTAATCACAACACTAATTATGAGTGTGGTACAGGACTGGACAGTGCCTTGTTTTGATGTGCATTAAGTCAGAACTGACTGAAAGTCACCTCAACAATACAGTGAGTATAGTGAGGTTATATATAGATAGCTGGAACTGCTGGATATGCTCTTAAAATTGTTAAATTTTAATTAATATCGGATTAAAATTGCCATACCTTGATGCACCCCAAAGTGTTTCTCCACAGATCAGAAATGCCCAGTCCTCTCCTGCTGGTCTCACAGATGCTTATCAACTGTGCTCTCATTTTCATTTGAGATGTTAAGTCACAAAGCTTCCAAGTCCTAGACACCAAGTATGGTGAACTCATTATCCAAAGGCTGTCTCAGAGATAAACAAAATGACTTTGACAGTCAGGCAATCTGGAATTTGCTAATGATCTTCCATTCTCCTGAAGTTGAAATACACTGGTGAAGATTAAGATTGACAGCCAACCGTCAAAACTTCACAGGCTGCCTACTTTTCTACTTAAGAATCACCCAGGAAATATTTTAAACCAAGTAATTGGTTTGTAAAACACTTTGTGCACAAATCATCCTATTTAATTGTAGAAGCATTTTGTAAATTTCTACTATAGTGGTTAAAATAAGGACTTGAAATTCAAAGAAATTGATATAGTCAAAAATCATACAATTGACCTATGGTTTAGGCCTGTATATGTCTCCAAAATTTAGATTATTTTTGTTTCTATGAAATCCAGCTTGCTGAGTAGCCAAGAAGAGGACACAGATTTTATTTTCCCTTTGCTCCAGCCCACCTTTCAGACTTAGGTATAAACCCTGTTACCTTTCTTTGGAAAAAAGTCATCCACTGAAATGACTGAGGAGTACAAGTCTACTCTGAGTTAGGCTGGGTTCTCTGTGAATTGAATTAACTTCATAGCAACTGAAGTTTTTTTTATATTTCTTTGACATACAAGACTGACTTCATATACCTACTTGTTTCCTGTTTATTAATATTTCTCTAGATCTACACAATAAATCTTTAAGGCATGACTATTTTCTGTACTCTGTTGGACACCAAATACTTTTAAAATGTTTTGCATAAAGTAAATGTTCAATAACATTTGTGAATGTAAGAATAAATGAGTCTATCTTGCAAACTCCACACAAAGTATTATGTTAATGTTCACTAAGCATGCCCAATATTTTTCAATAGTTTCTTGTAAAGTAAGTGGAGGTTTACATTTCTGAACATCAACTTTGCATTAAAAACTTGAAGCTACCAGTCAATGGGCCCCCAGTAGTTTATCTTTCATTCAATCCTTGATTTCTCTTCTCTTTCCTGAGGACTACTATCCTTCTTCCATTACAGACAAAGGAATAACCATTATCAATCTAGCCTGTTGTTTTATCTTTTCTTCCCTGACCGTCCTATATTGGCAGTCTCCAAAGTCTGTTTCCTTTGATATAAAATCCTTTTCTCAATATATATATGAATATATATGTACTACTTTATAATAGTGATCTCATGTGTCCTTTTGTGATTGTCTACACTTAGTACGATGTTTTCCAGATCCTTTGATGTCATGTCATACTTCATGCTTTCTTCATTGTTTTTAATGCTGCATAGTATATGTTGTATGTATGTACCAGACTTTATTTATCCCTTCTTCTGCTGATGGACATTTATGTTGTCTCCTTCTTGATGCTATTGTGCACAGCGTTGCAATGAATATATATGTGCACATTTTTGTAAATGTTGTGATTTTTGCTCATTTAAGATATATACCTAGCAGAGAAATTGCTGGATCCTATGGAATTTCCATACCCAATTTTATATCCTTACAGTTTCACCAGTCACATAGGAGCATTCCTATTTGTCAACAGCCTCTCCAGCATTTGTTATTTTCTGTTTTACTGGACTTCACTGTCTACTTTGCAGATAATATATAAGGTAGTTTCTTTTCAGTATTTCAATTTGCATCTCCCAAACAGCAAGTGGGAATAAGCAGTTTTTCATGCTTTTGTTGATGCTTGCATTTCAGCTTTGGTGAATGTGTGTTTATGTCTTTATCCACTTTTTTATTGGGTTGTTTATCTTTTTCTGATTGAGGCGCTTCAACTTTATCTTGATTTTAGAGCTTATTCTCTTGTCAATTTTGTCATTGTTAAAAAAGAATCCCCCATATCATGGGTTCCCTTTTGACTCTTCGATGAAGTTTTTTGATGCACATAAGTGTTTTATTTTTACTAGATCCCATTTATCTATTTTGTCATTTATTGTGTGTGCTTCCTTCATTATATTTGATAGTGTGACTATGGCTCTTCAGTCTGTCCCTATTTTATCACTAATTATTTTTATTGTTCAGGGTAACACATCTAGGTATTTGATCCATCTTGAGGTTATCGTTGTATAGGTGAGGCATTAAAAAAAAAACACACAAACTCACTGCCATCATTTGATGCTGACTCATAGCGACTCCATATCAGGACAGCTTAGAACTGGCCCATTGAGTTTCTGAGACTGAAATTCTCTACTGAAGTGGAAAGTCCCATCTTCCTCCGCTGGAGTGACTGGTGATTTCCAATGGACTGCCATTAGCAGCCCAGCGTATAACCATGACACTGCCAAGGCCTGTCCTGTTTTACTCTTCCACAGATGCCAATATTAGCAACATCATTTATTGAAGAGACCATCTCTTTCCCTAAACATGTCCAGTATTAAGGGAAAATATCACAGATCAGCTTTATGAGAACTTTCATACAGCTATTTCCTCTGTTATTTGGATTCTTCTTTTAGTTGTCTAATTATCTATCTCATTATAACTCTTCAAATTTTCTCCCCGGCTTCATGTATCCAAATCAGTACTGAAGCATTCCTTCTTAAGAAATGACAGCATGTTTTATTTTTATTTTTCAAGTGTTGAGGACACTGCATTTGAATTCTTCCCCCCATCTTAGTCTCTCTCTCTCTCTCTCTCTCTCTCTCTCTCTCTCTCTCTCTCTCTCTCTTTTTCTGAACCTGGAACCCTGTTCTCTTCATCAAAATCAGAGTACCCCCCTACCAATCACTGCTCTTTAAGATGTCTTCCAATTGGTCTTACCTGGGCTTATACGTTCCTATCTGCTTTCTCAGGATACCTCTTCATTCATGGTTTAGGCAAGGAGGTACCACTGCTTCAAGCTGTGCCCCATATTTTCATCTCTTATGCAATTCCCCATCACTTTTGTTCTTTATATCATCATGAGCTGTTTCCTTTCATCTTCAAATATGATTCTTCAGATCACTGTCTTTAATTCCAATATTGGAATTTTTTTTTAATTTCACCATTGCTCTTTCTCTTTGTGAAAGATAGAACCTCTGCTGAGTGAGGTATCCTCTCTTCTCCAATCCTGTATTCCCTTTTCATCTCCAAAATGTATTACTCACTAAGCATTTATCTGACTCCAAATATCTCTAAGAAGATTTTGTAGCACTGTATGTCTCCAACTTTCCTCCCATTTCTCATATACATTTGGAATCTTATATTCTCCCTTTTCATAACTCAACTGAAGCTGATCCCCCTTCCCCACCCCTTAAAAACACAAAAAGGAGAAAATGTGTCCTTCAACTCTCCCTTGACTTTCTGACAGCACTATCAGACCTGCTGTCCCAGGCCAGTCCAACCAATGGCCCATCTGGAACTTTGCTCTCTCTGCTGTCTTTCTCCTGAGAGTCTATCATTACATCATCATCTGTTTTTAAACTAGCAGAACTCTTGTGCCCACTTCAAACTTAATCCGCATTTCCTAATTAAAATCTCAAACCCCATGCCCATAAGCTACAGTTCCTAATTTGTTATTTTAGTGCCAGGAAAAATAGTGTACCAATTGTATGTGCGGATCAACTTTTGTTGGCAAATAGTGCATTTTAATGGAGCCAATATGGATTTTCAGATTATGCCACGAGTTTCTCATAGACTCAACAAAATTCCTGTAAGTCTGTTGTTAAGACTTGCTGTGAGAATCTCTCCAGTCTTGACACAGATGTGGGATATATTTAGACATGCAGAAGAATACTCACAGGGAAAATATCCGCCTTTAATAGTGCATCCTTTGCATATCTAAGTGGTACAAGTTTCTCTCAGGGGGAGATGCCTCTTACTGTCACTACTTCCAGTAGATTGTCCTTCCTGTGGAGAAAGAACATTGCACCTGCTCTGATGTGTTCAGAGCTCTTGATCTAAAAAACTGAGGACTCACAAACCACAAGCAGTGACCAGAGAGCAAAGGCTTTTTTAGAAAGGAAAGAACAGCACCTGATGCAGTAAGTGCGCATGTCAGTGAGTTTCCCCTGAACAAGGCCTGTCTAGGGATTTTTATAGGTACTTTGGCTGAGTCTCCAGGTTATGAACAAACCAATCCCAGGTCTGGGCAAATATGTTAGGTTCAATTGTGAACCTGGTCAAGCTGTGTCCCCTGTTGGGTCTTGCAAAGGCATGGATTGGAAAGAAAGCAGGTAATTGATCAACAAAAGAGTCATGGCTTTGCTGAGTTTGGAGTTTAAAATTAGCCTAGTGGTTGGATGCCTGTTGGTTAATACTTTAATTCAGTGGTTTTCAATGTTCCTAATATCACGACCCTTTAATACAGTTCCTCATGTTGCAGTGACCCTCAACCATAAAATTATTTTTGTTGCTACTTCATAACAGCAATTCTGCTACTGGTATGCATTGTAATGTAAATAACTGCAGGATGTATTTTCATTGTTACAAATTGAACATAATTAAACATAATTAAAGCATAATGATTAATCACGAAACAATATCTAATTATATATTGCAAAATATTGATGTTTTTCGATGGTCTTAGGCAACCCACAAAGGAATCATGACCCACAGGTTGAGAGTCTTGCTTTAATTATCCTCAGCTATTGAAATCACCTCTCTGGATATCCTACCTCTCCCCATGCTTGTGGTGTGTGTGTGTGTGTGTGTGTGTGTGTGTGCAGGTGCTTGTGAAGGCCCTCCTGTTCCATCTGCTTACGTGCTCTTGGTTACCTCTCAGAAACACAGAGAGAAAATTTTAACACCTGGAGACAGAAGCTAAATAACAACAATAACTAATTATTTTAGGCATCTAATCTTTATCTTTTCTTTTTGACATTGGAGGTTAGACAAATGTAATCTCAGGATTGATCATTAATACAAATGTTAAAGGTCAATTCTATCAACTAATTTTAGCCAAATGTCTACAAATGTTAAAACTTCCTTTTACTTCAATTACAGAAAAAAAACACGTCTATTTTGTGCATCACAGTGACATAATTTGAAAAAGTGCATATTTCAAATAAGTAGATAGAAAAGTTTTCAAGGAATTTTATCTATCCTCTCTCCATATGTACAAAATCAAACTTTATATCAAGGAAAGATTACTTAAATATGAACAACTATAATGGAGTCAGAATTAGACTTGACGTTCCTACAAAAATGTTCCAGTCATTTTTCTTACAGAATGGATTGCTCTTCTTTATCTTTAAATATTGCATCTCAAGGATTTGATTTGTTCTTGAGGATTTTGTTGTTGCTATTGTTTTGTTTTTAATTTAAGCTGTGTTGACTGTGTTTTTCCTTTTTGATTTTCTAACCCTAGGTTACAATTATTATAATACTTTTACTCTGCCTTCTGGAACTGTCCTTTGAAATTTTCTACTCAGCTTTTTGTTTTTTCCCTTTGCCTAACTTACTGCATGATTAAGAACAAGTTTCACAATCTCTTCTAGCATCTCCTTTGTTCCTTTCTTTCCTGTCTCTCTAATGACCTTTTGCTTTCTTCATGAATGATATTCTTGATGTCTTCTCACAGCTCATCAAGTCGTCTGTCATGAGTGTTCAATGCACCAAACATGTTCACAATATTCAGGTGGGATAGACTCAAGGACAAAGCTTGATTCTCATGCTGCCATCAGGTGATTCTAACCCATAATGACTCTGTAGGACAGAATAGAACTATCCCTGTGAGTTTCAATGATTGTAACTGCTTACAGGAGTAGAATGTCCCATCTTTCTGTCACAGTTTGGTAATTTTAAACTGTGGACCTTTCTGACAGCCCAATGCATAATGGGCATGTTTCAAATTTCTTTCCCTTCAACCTAAACTTACATATGAGCAATTGATGGTCTATTCCAGACCCTTACCTGGTTCTAGTTGCTGATATTGTAATTCATTTGATTTATGTGTTCTATCTGCAGAAGTCCATGAATATAGTCACTGTTTGTCTTATTGAAAGAAGGCATTGGCTTTGAATAAGTCATTAGTCTTGCAAAATTCTATTATGGGATCTCCAGGTTCATTTCTATCACCAAAAATATATTTTTTACCACTTTGACTTCCTTTTGGTTTCCAACAGTGCTAGTCTGGGTAGACTAGAGAAAAAAATTCATAAACACACATATGACTATAAGGGAAAGGTTTATATACAAGAGGAGTGGAACATGGAGAAAGCATCCCAAATTACAGTCCAGAGTCATAAGTCTGATCTTAGTCCATATGTCCAATACCAGTCTATAAAGACTCCTTCTGACTTATGAAGCATGTGCAATGACACCAAGACAATCACAGGTGAGTGGGTGCAGAGTCTTGTGTGTCCAGTGGCAGTAGAAACTACTCAGCACTTTCAAGGGTCTCCCTGTGGCCTCCGGGCATCTCAGCACTGGCAGAAGTCTCCACATGGCTTCTCTGGCCCCAGAGGCCTGGTTCCATCAGGGTAAGCCCTTGTGGCTTCTTCTCTGGCTCCTCCATTTTCCAGGAATCAGGATCAATCAGCATGCTGTCATCTCATCTTGCCAGAAGTTCTTCATCTGAGAGACTCAGTCAATTCTCTCTTCTCCAGTTGGGAAATAACATGAGACTTCCCAGAATTCTCAGGAGAAAGCCATGCCCACACAGAGGCCTTTCTGGCTACTCATTGACTATCAGCAGATTGACAGGCTAGATGCCACCCCTAGATTATCAATGCTTTTTTATTGCATGTTTGATAAATTTTCAACTGAAGATGGTGGTAGGAATCTTCTTTTTTTTTTCATTTTTTTAATGACCAACCTCTTTGGTTGGTACATAAATTTTATTAATAGATTTATTAATTGAATACCCTTATAAGCTGATGGATAAAATCTTCTCACAAATAGCATTATACTGGAAAGTCAATCTTGAAATATCCATTTGGACAAGGAATGTTAATTCATTCCTCCATTTTCCTAGATTTCTATATCATATGTTCCAAGTTCTGTTTATTAGTACGTTTTAAGCTGTTTCTTTTCACTTTGAGTTTGCCCCTTCCACAAAAGAAGATCCTAAAGGCATCCTTTCCTTCATGTCACCATAGTCATCTCTACTTGAGAAAGCAGCTCCAACTCAGACATATTTTGCATATCCTCAGACCACAGAGGCCCATCCTGCAGGAATTTGCCCCATAAGGTTCTGCTTTCATTTGTTAGGTCTTCACTATCTGACATTTCCATGCTATGCATAAGAGTTTCATTGCCTACTCCCTCTAACCTGGGTAGCCCATTCCTCCTTCATACTTTGTACTTACTGTGGAAGTTCTGCCGAATCCTCTTCACTTGGGAGTGGGGGGCATGCTGGCATTTGAAAACCTAAAGACATTGCTTCCAGCATCACAGCAATACACAAGCCACCACAATAAGACAGACTAACAAAGAAATGGTGGAGAAAATCCACATGACCTAGAGGCAAAACACAAACAGACACATGCATTCCTATGTGTATTGCAATACAGTTCACAGCAGCAAGAAGCTATAAATAGCCCCAAAATGTCAATCACTAGATTAATGGATAAAGAGATTCTGGTACATATGTTCCATTTAATTCTATGCATCTTTAAAAATCGGCAATGAAGTCATGAAACATTACATGACATCGAGGGACTTCAAAAACATTATATCAAATGAAGTTATATAAACTAACGTACAAAAACTCATGTGGCAGTCAAGTGTTTATGTTAATTTTATGATTGAAATGTAGGGGTGGAGTCTAGCCTGTTAATCTGGAGATAGCCATTGAGTAGCCAATGAGGCCTCTATGTGGGCATGGCTTTCTCCTGAGACTTCTGAGAAATCTCACGATATTTCCCTCATGAAGAAGAGAAACTATCTGCCCCAATTGTTGGGAGTTAGTTTTAGAGACGATGAATCACGGACAAGACAAGATGGCAGCATCCAAGAAGCTGGAAGAGCTGGTGGAGAGACCTCACGGCTTTGCCCTGATTGAGCCAGACCTCTGAAGCTGGGACGTCCACATGGTGACCTCTGCCAGCAATGAGTTGCTTCTGCTGTTGATGGATCCTGAACCCTGGAAGCGAGGAGCCATGTGGAGACCCCTGCCAGTGCCAGGATTCTGCACCCACTGACCTGTGACTTTGTGAGTTGGAAGGAGACTTTATAGACTGATTTCGGGCATATGCGTTAACATCAGACTTATGACTTTGAACTGGCCTGGGCTCAATGTCCTGTTCCTCTTGTATATAAACCTTTTCTTTATATCTATATGTATGTCTATGAAATTTATTCCTCTAGTCTACCTAGACTAACACATTATGGTACCTTAGGAGTAGGGTACTAGAGGAACAAGTCATAAGATGGAAGGTGGATGCTTGTTTGACTTTTGCTTCATGGTACTGTTACTTTTTTGGCTAGCCAGTAGTCAGATATGTCCTTGCAGTTTACTGAGTTATTTTCTGGAAATGATGTGGAAAGTTAAAGTTTTGATTATTTTGTTTGGATGCTGTCTTTGGTTATTTCTTTATAAAATAGGGATTCTGCTCAAGGACAATGGTTAAGAAGGTCAGAATTCCTGACTGAAAGAAGGGATCTGTTTTGATGCCTTCAGAGACCTAATTCAATATTTTTGTGTAAGCAGTAGTTTAGATAAGGATATAGATAGGCTTAATAAGTATTCACCTTGACTGTTTTAAGAATTAAGTTTTATTTCTGACTATGCTACTTATACCGATTTCTTATGCCTGTTATTGTAAATATAAGGATGCATAGAAATGTTTACTAGGAAGTATGAAAAGAGTTTGCAAATCCAGTTACCTCAAGCCAAGCATTGACCTCTAGAGGGTTTCGGACTTAGCATCAGACATCTCTGAAGAGATTAACCCCACCTTATGCTTAAATGGGGTTAGGCCACAGCTAGAAAGTCTTCTCTGAAGAAAGTAACCCCACCCAGTCTTTCAGAGTACTCAGGATACTTGTAGTCTGAGAGAAGATCAGACTGACCGATAAAGAAGGATAGAGTCTATTTGCTTGGAAAATCCTGACTACTGATTATCATCAGAAGTGAAGGAATCTGGAACCATGAAGATAACTCCTCTCTGGGTCTGAATGTTAAAGGAAACTTGTGGCAGGCTGAAATGCTTGTTAGGTGACCACCCAGATTTACTGCCGCAATAAAGAGCTGGGTTGACTTTGGCCACTGCCACCCATGGACTTTGTTCACAGGAAATAGAGAAGATGGGAGCGGGTTGACTGGTCTGAAGTTCATGTCCTAGCATGAGAAAGGTAGGCATGTTGAGAATTTATTGGGACTTTGGTCTAAAGGGAAGGCTACCAATGGCTACCGTGGTGAGGCTAAGTGAAACAGCCCACATTGAGTTGTCCAGAACGGGACCAGAAGAGGAGAAGCGATTTGAGTCTGTGAATTGGTGCATATCGTTGCTGACTTTATGGATGACCTGTCCTGATTTGACTTTGCTAATGGACTCACACTTTACAAGTTTCCAACTGAAATGAAGATTCTTCACGTTGAAAGATATGATTGCTTCCTCAGAGCACTGGATTGGTATAAGGAGGCAATATAGAAATTAGATACCTAAAATTGGAGAATGAAGGCATGAGGTAGTTTGGCTTGCAAACTCTTATAGGTGGTGGAATATATATTCATAGGATTATAGGATCAAGGTGTAGCTATTTTGTAACTACAATTGTAAGGCACAGGATATCCTTTATTTTGTTCATTTATAGAATGTGATTTTTAAATGATGGTGAGACATGTTGATTTGTATGCATTTTAGTTTTATACTGTTAGGTACATATATGATTTTATTGTTTATTTGAAGGTTACAAATGGTTACAGAGTTATGTGAAAGTATAAAATTAACAAGGGGTGGTCTGTGGCAGACATGTGTTTATGTTAATTTTATGATTGAAATGTAGGGGTGAAATCTAGGCTGTTAATTTGGAGAAAGCCATTGAGTAGTCAATGAGGCCTATATGTGTGCATGGCTTTCTCCTGAGACTTCTGGGGAATCTCGCCATATTTCCCTAGTGAAGATGAGAAGCTATCTTCCCCAGTTGTTGGGAGTTAGTTTTAGAGACGATGAATCACGGACAAGACAAGATGGCAGCATCCGAGAAGCTGGAGTACCCGGTGGAGAGACCACACGGCTTTGCCCTGATTGAGCCAGACCTCTGAAGCTGGGACATCCACATGGTGACCTCTGCCAGCAATGAGTTGCTTCTGCTGTTGATGGACCCTGAAGCAAGGAGCCATGTGGAGACCCCTGCCAGCGCCGGGATTCTGCACCCAGTGACCTGTGACTTCGTGAGTTGGAAGGAGACTTTATAGACTGATTTCGGGCATATGGGTTAATATCAGACTTATGACTTTGAACTGGCCTGGGCTCACTGTCCTGTTCCTCTTGTATATAAACCTTTTCCTTAAATCTATATGTGTGTCTATGAAATTTGTTCCTCTAGTCTACCTGGACTAACACCACTCATAATCAACTTGAGGGCATGTCAGGTTGATTATGACTCATAAAAAACCTATAGGAGTAGAAAACCTTGAGTTCTGTTTGTTTTTCTCCTGTAGAGAGGCCGGTAGTGTCAAACTTTTGACCTTGCAGTTAGGAGTCCAATTCACGACTACTATGCCATGAGATGCTAAGGTCACTGTCAAATCTACAGATACTTTCACATGAATGATAAGCAAACCTTACAATATTTTCAATTAACGATGGAGGAAGGGAGGCATGTATGTCTCAAAGATATGATTACATTTATATTCTTGAGTAAAGGAGGTGGCATAACCTCCCTTTGGGAAAAATGCTTAACAATACATAGCAATATAAAACCCTAAAACCAACATATCTAGTACCATGTTGCTAAGGGAGCACTTTTGACTTAATTTCTATCGAGCCTAAGGTAACTCAAGCTGTGTAAGACAACTGTGGTTTTGTACTCCATCTTTTTCAAGGCCCAGAAGAACTTTCATGGATGATACCAGAAGGATTCTATGTGGAAACTCCATAAAGTGAACTGGGCCTTACCTCAAATTCATCTGTAGCAAATGTTAGAACCTACTCCTTGGACTTAATGCTGAAATGTTCTGGAATAAGAAGGCAATGGCAGGCTGAGCCCCGGTGACGTAAGTGGTTGAGTGCAGAACTGCAGCCCACGAGTTTGGCAGTTCAAATCCAGCGGCAGCTGGGTAGCGCCCACGATCACCAGAGGCAGTGATGTCCACCAAAAAAAAAGGCGATGGCTACTATTTCAAAGTTATGGAATGAATTATCATTGGGCTTTGGCTCAGATCTCTTATTTGGAGCATGGCCAAATGAATGCTAGTCCAGAACTAATCATCTTAATGCTTTCCTTACTATCCTATAACATCTATTTGCCTTGTAGACATGGTTCTCCCTATGTTAATGAGAAATTGGAAGTTTTGCTCAATTACCAACTCCAAATGTTTTTGTAAATAGTATCACTTGAGTTTAGTCTATAACAGTCAACAATGGCTTCCTTCTGAAACCAATCTATAGTTGTCTAATTTGCTTTTCTTAGCAATATTTTAAATTCTATACTATTGGCTAAGTTAATGACAATACCAACAGAATTACCTCATGCCCCAGGGGGGTGATTTACCATAGTCTCTATCATAGATTTGTGGAGCATTCCTGGCAGGACCTGTGAATCTGTGGGAGAGGTGCAGGATGCTGCTGCATCTCCTGGAGTAGTCTTGAAGCCACTGGGTAGTAATCCACACCCATAGATAGCTGGAACCAAGTCTCCTGAAATATTCCTCTCTTGAGTCAGGTGAAAGCTGTTTGGTCTCCCACATCTCCATGACTCCTGGAGAAAACTCCAGTCTTGAGACAAATACGAGCCCAGGTCAGCTCACCTGACAACCTTCTGCTTTGACTTCTGAAACATAGCCTATCAAAATAGTCTAGTTTCCCCATAGTACAGCTAAGATCCTGTAATGCAATTGGACAGTAAGATCCTGTAATGCAATTGGGTGTTTGGTCCTGTAATTGTATTGGACAAATTAGTCCTTTAAGACAATTGGACAGTCTGGTTCAGCCAGCTACAGCTAATTTACCTAACTCAGCTGGAAACACCTCATTTACATAGCCCCATGTGGGTCTATTGTCTTTCGTGTTGCAAACATGTAACCTATATTATTGTCAAGGAAGAAGGTGAGAGAAGTTAATCGATTGGTTCATAAAGCATATGCAAGCCTTGCAAAAGCTGTCATAAAGTTAGATCAATCCCATCAAGCTCAATCTCCAGAGTCTTTGTGTATGTTGGTTGTTGACTCAATCTCTCTCACCTCCTTGCATGCCAGCCCTGTTTCCACATAGATTGACAATTAAATCTCTAATATGAACCAGAGACACATATAAGCCACAGACACATGAATGGATTTGGGATTAACACTTTATCCTAGCCAGAATCTAGGAACAATTGGTTTTATGACACAGACTTGCTCAATGCTTGCTCTTATGAAGATTTCACTGAATATACGAGTCCTATGCAAAAATGTGGTGAAGAAATCAGAGGGTGCCTGGCTACAAGAAAGAACAGCATCTGAGATCTTAAAGGTGTGTCTTCAAACAAGCAGTTATCTAAGTTAGGCATCAACTAAGCCCATATGACAGAACTCAAGCCTATGTGATCTAAGGATTGTAAATAATACAAGTACAATCCAAATCCTGAATAGAGAATGGTATCAGAGCTTTAATTGTGAACAACCATTTTACAGAAGGTTATGGATGACATTGGAAACTCAAAATCCATTTGCAGAGCCCTCATATGGATTAAGCCTCTGTGAGACCCCTCTGACCACAGTGATAAATATGAATTTGCTATTAGGTAACATTATAAAGTCAATTCTATTCCAGATATATTAAGTGAAAACATAATACCTTATGACTTTATTTCACTTTTGACTCATTTTAAAATTGTAATCATTTTTATTATTTTCTACTTTCTTTTTGATTGACATTTTTCAGATTTGTCTAGTCATTGTTTGCTTTCTATTTTGTTTGTTAGTTTTGTTTTCTTTTTTTATATGATCTTCTGTCTATGAAATACAGCAATTGGATTAATAATTACAATTGTAAGGAAGTATTGGGAAAATGGGGAGCTAGAACCAATGAGTAAGAAGAATTAATTGTGAATTTCAATTGTTCTGAAATTGATTGTGGTGATTATTGCACAACTATCCTTAATATGAATGAACAATCAAATTATATTTCTGCATAGCACTAAAACTGATTGTTATTATGTCTATACAATTCTTTTAAAAGTGACTTACCTGTGGATATATGTGAACTTTTGTCAGTAAAACTATTTTTTTACTAAACTATATTCTTATTTATTTATTTATTTATTTAATAAACCACTTCATTTGGGACTCATACAACTCATTACAATCCATAAATCAATTGTGTCCAACCTATTCATGCATATCTTCCATCATTCTTTCCTTGACATTTACTTTCTATTGAGCCCTTGAGTTCAGCTCCTCTTTTTTTTCCATCCCTCCCTCCCTCCTTCCCTACCCTACCACTAATGACCCCTTGAGGGATTGTAGATTGTTAATTATTTTCATATCTCATACCAACCACTGTCTCCATTCTTCCCTGGTTTCGGTTGTTTTTCTCCCTGGATGGGGATGTGTGGTTATGTGCCATTCATTGCGGTCAGTGACCTCCTCCCACCCAACTTCTCTTCCTACATCCTACCTTTTTTTTTAATTAAAATCATTTTATTGGAGACACATACATTGTTTTACATAATACATAAATACATATACTGTGCCAAGCACCTTCACATGCAGGCTGCTGTTATCATTCTCTAAATATCTGCTTCCACTTGAGCCCTTGATATCAGCTTCCCATCCTTTCCCCTCTGTCCCTGCTCTCCCTCCCCCACAAACCCTCAATACTTTATAAATTATTGTTGTTCTGTCATATCTTATACTGCTCTACATCTCCCCTGACCACTCCTCCAATGTCTGTCCTCCAGATAAGAGGTTATGTGTAGATCCTTGTAGTTGACTCCGTCTCTCTACCCTACCTCCTCCTCTCAACCCATCCCGTAACTCCAATCTCACCCCTGGCCCCAAGGGACTCCTCTGACCTGGGTTCCCCATATCTCCAGCTCCCCTCTCTACCAGTGTAACTTCTCCAGTACAGCTGGATTTGTAAGGTAGAGTTGGGACCATGATAGTTAGAGGGAGGAAGCCTTCAGGAACTGGAGGATAGTTGTATCTACCTCACTGCACCTTGACTGGCCTGTCTCCTCCCCACAACTCCTCTGTAAGGGGGTGTCCAATTGTACACAAGTGGGTCTTGGGTCCCCACTATGCTCATCATTCGTTGTGATGTAATTCTTGTTCTTTGATGGTTGATACCTGCTCCCTTCGGCCCCTCTTGATCACATAAGCTGATGTGCTTCTTCCATGTGGGCTTTGCTGCTTCTGCACTTCTGTTTATCTTCAAGCTTTGAAAGTTCCAGACATTTTATCATTTGGTAGCTGGGCACCATCAGTTTCCTCCACTCTGTTTGCTTCCATCCCCATTTGTCTTCTGCAATCATATTGGGAGGGTGGATACATATTGATATGATTTTTTGTTCTTTGATGCCTCATACAGGATTCTTTCAATACCTGATGGTCGTGCAGTCTGGTATGCTTCTTTTATGGTGTATTTTGTTGCTCCTAAGCTAGATGGCTGCTTATTTACTCTCAAGCCTTTATAAGACCCCAGACTCTATATCTTTTGATAATTGGGCACCATCAGCTTTCTTTACCACTCTTGCTCATATCCTTACATGTCCTCAGTCATCACCAAAGGAAGGTGGGCACAGAGTGACATGCTTCAACTCATCCAGCCACACTGGCTGGTGTGCTTTTTCTATGTGGGCATGGCCACTTCTCAGGTAGATGGCTTTTTGTTTATCTTCAGGTCCTTAAGACCCCAGATTCTATATCCTTTGATAACTGGGCACAATCAGCTTTCTTTACCACATTTGCTCATGCACCCATTTTACTTCATTGATTGTAGTGGACCAGCGAGCATCATGGTGGGATTAGGAGGCCCAGTCTTGCTCCTGAAGAGTGCAGCTGGATTTGAACTTCTAACCCAGTGGGCCGCAGTCCCACGCACAACCACTATGCCACTGGGGCTCAGCCCAATAAAATGGTTTTTCAAGGAAACACATAAGAGTAATTGTGAGGAGGATGCAGGACCAGGGAGTGTTTTGTTCTTTTACGCAAAGAGTCACTATATGTGGGACCAACTCAAAGGCATCTGATGACAGCACCAGCTCCAAGCCCTATCCAATTCCTCGGTCTCTATATAGTGTCAATTTGGGTTGCCCATATTAACCTGCATGTATGATCCTCGTGCTGAAATAAAGGCTACATCTGTCGTTTTGTAGGAGGCCTTCACTCTTGACTACGTACTCTCACTACGAGTCCCACACCATTACAATCACCCACTTGTTTATTCTTGTATGTACAATATGGTTATCAATATTGACTACTGCTGCAGGTTTTAAAGACAGGTGAATAATTGTAAAGGCAGATCAGATGTTCTTTGTTCTCTAAATTTCTAGTAACTCCTTACCTGAGTTATACAGAACACGCTAACCCACATTGCTTAAACAAGGTGCTTCTTTCATTGAAGATATGCATTCAATTATAATAATTAACACTTGGAAAATAATCATTTAACTCTATTTCAGATTTATTAGATCCAAGGGAATAGTTGACTTCTGATTGTCATTGCCAACATTTCTTAGAAGCAATTTCTAAGTCTTGAATAATATAATCCATTTTCCCCATTTGTCTATCGTTCTGTTGTTGAAAGAGCTTAGTAATATTTTCAAGTACATTCTCAAAAATCCAACTACACAACTTCATTCATCAGTGACCCCTGCCTAGAGAGAGGAATCTAATGCTAAATAATATATTTACATTCTAATATTCGATTCATATAGATACAAAAGCCTGTCAAAGTAACTCTGACAGGAATTTATTGAGACTTTGGGGATTTTATATCATCATGGTGTGGTTGTTTTCTAAGAATAGGATTTGGCTAAAAATAAATTATACTGATTGACAGATTCTCATATTTCCAAACTTTGAAAATTTGTAATTTCTCTGCACTTCTTCAAGATCATTTCTTATTTTCAGTTCCTTTCAAAATATTCAATTTATTTTCCCTCCTCCAAAACCTTAAAATTGTGTACAAGGTGTATTCACAGCAATAAAAAAATAGAAGAAATTGGTTAAGGGGAAAATATGAAATTATCAGCAGCAATCAGATAGATTAAACAGTAAGCAGTGTGCAACAAGTTTATGTTAGTGGAGAAGGAGCAATCGAGTAAAAGTAAGTGAGAATAAGAATTTGAAAAATATAATCAATATCGCTCAATACAGAGAAATTCAATATAGAGAAATTACTGATGCAAGTTCAGCTGAGCATATTCTCAACTAAACCAAGAATTTAAATGAATTATGAAATAGAGCAAAATAAATGAACATACAACTATATATCAATTGTGCTTTAATAGTCCCTTTTTCAAATGATCTAAAATTAGTAATTACCACATTTTAAATGATAGTAATCCAATAATATAATGAAGCAATAGGGAAAGAGCAGGAGCTCAGGAGTCAAATTAATCTGGCTTAAATTTTTGCCATGAGACATTGCACAGTTCCATTAGTTTTGTTAAGGAATTGTTAACTGTGGAGCAAATTTGCTATAAAATACTTTCATCCCAGTATTTTTTGAGCATTATATAAATAACTTCTCTAAAGTGTCTCAGATGATTCCTGTTACTTTCCTATGATGTACAGTCCAGTATATCCTAACTCATAATGACCATCTATGACAGAATAAACCTGTCCCATATGTTTCCCAAGTTTTATGCTTTACTAGGAAGTTCCCTACCGGTATAATAGCTAGGAACTCCCTTGCTATTTAAAAGGCTAGCTTCTTAAGGTTAGGGTTAGGGGAAAAAAGGCTAGGTTCAAACGCAACAGGTTTTCCACGGTTGAAAAGATCTGGCAAATTGATCCATTAAATATTGGAGCTTTGGAAAACTTCCGGTGTAGCTTCACTCTGCTCTATGGGGTGGCTATTCATAGAAATTGACACAAAGGTACACAGAAACACTCTGTAGAATGATATGGCCATTTATCTTTCAGAGCAGGTGGGGTTGTATCATCAATGCTTTTGTCAGTAACTGAGGGTTTAACCATTGCACCATCAAGTTTCTTAAGTTTTGGGTTTTTTATTATAAATCTTCTAACTCTCAATTTTCTGTTTTATTGACATACCCCTCGGGCACCACAATTCAATAGTTTAAACATTAAAAAGAGCTGTCACCACCACAGTCAATTTTAGAATATTGTCTACATTCTTGTACTCATGATTAGCTCCTTGCTTCCCTGAAACCTCCCCTATCATAACCGTAAGAAAGTATTCATCCAGTTACTATCTCTACAGATTTGCCTATCCTGAAATTTGTGCAAAGAAAAACATACAACACTTCCTAAGAAAAACAATAAAATAAAACATAGATCACCCCAATGGGAAAAAAATCAGAAAATATGCATTCATTTTTCTCCCATTTTCCTCATTTCATGCCCAATTTCTACATGTATATGAAGCAATTGAAAAAGATAAAGGCTTGGTTCAGGCACACCTAAGTCCTAAAAGTATTTTTTGCTTTTCAATACTCTACAGGAGTCTTGTGCAGCAGATTTCTCTAAGGCAAGCTGTCCTTTGATTTCTATCCTTAACCATTGATTGTGAATATAAGCAAGAGAAAATCTTTTAGAACTTCAAACTTTTCTCCATTTATCAAGATGTTACCTATTAATCCAGTTGTGGGGAATTGGGTCTTCTTTACCTTGAGTTTTAATCCATACTGAAGGTTGCAATCCTTTCTCTTTATCAGCAAATACTTCAAGTCTTTCTTACTTTCAACCAGCAAGGTTGCATCAATCTGCATATAGCAGGTTGTTAATATGCCTTCCTTCAATCCACATGATGGATTTTTCTCCATATAATTCCATTTCTTTAATTATTTACTCTGCTCAGCATACAAACTGAATAGATACAGTCAGAGGATAGAACCCTTATGCACACCCTTCTTGATTTTAAATCATGGATGAAGAGGAAATTATTCTGTTCAAACAATGTCCCGCTTGATCCATGTACACATTTCACCTGAGTACAAAGTCGTATTCTGGAATTCCCATTCTTCTCAAGGGTAGTCATAGTTTGTTATAATCTACACAGCAGAATGACTTTGTATAGTCAATAAAACACAAGTAAACATCGTTCTGGTATTCTCTGCTTCCAGCCAAGACTCATCTCCCTCCAGCAATGACATTCCTTGTCACGCATCCTTTTTGGGATCCAGGCTGAACTTCTGTAGATCTCTATCAATATACTGCTAAAACCTTTTTTTTTAATGATCTTTAGTAAAAGTTTACTTTCATGTGATTTAAGTTATATTATTCTATGATTTGAACATTCTATTGAGTCACCTTTCTTTGGCATGGCTACAGACAAATTTCTTCCAGTCAGTTGATCAAGTTGCTGTCTTCAAAATTGTATGGCTTACATTAGTAATATCTTTAAGTGCTTCACTGGAAGCTGATCTTCTGGCTAATGCATTCAGTGCATTTTGGACTTCTTCAATTCTACTTGTTCTTGCCCATATTCTGCCTCTTGAAATAAGAGAATGTTGTCTAGTTCTGTTTGATTTAGTTGACTCTGTGCATTTTCTATCTTTAAATTCTTGCTGTATCATTCAATATTTTATCCATAGAATCTTTCAAGACTGCAACTTTCTGCTTGGATTTTTTTCTTTAGTTTTTTCCCCAGAATTAGCATATGCTCAGTGTTCTCCCCAGCCTCGCACCCTTTGCTCTCAAGCTCTCACTCCTTTTTTGTTTTCTAACGCACTATCTTTGCACATCATATCATTTGCTTTATTTTCTGAAGCTGCCTTTTCACATTTTCTATTCAGCTCTTTGACTTCATATGTATTCCCTTTGCCTTAGCTTCGATACATCCAAGAGCAAGATTCAGAGTGTATTCTGACGTCCACTGGGATCTTTCCTTTCCTGTCTCTTAATCGTCTTTTGCTTTCTCCATGCCCAGCATTCTTGATGCCCACCCACAGCTCACAAGGCTTTCTGTCAGTTATGGTCAATGAATCAACTCTTTTCTTGAGATTTTCTGGAAATGCAGGTGGTGTGGTAGTTACGTAATATCCTGTCAACTTGAGAGAAGAGGTAGCGTCTATCCAGTCATCAGGTTGCAGCTTAATGACCTCATTTAGAGGTGTGACTTCTTCCAAGACAGTCCTTTAAATTTGGGCTCTAATACAGCTTTCCCCTGTCTTGGATTTTATTTTTACATTCCTTGGATAACACAGACTATTGTATTCCATCCATGTAGATTTTGCTGACACTACACTTAGATGACTTTTTAAAGCAAGCATTTAGGTCCCCCAAAACTATATTTTCTGATAGTCAGTTACCATCTAATTTCTTCCCACATTTTATTATTGCACCCATATCTACAGATATCTGTTTGTGAAAGCAAATGTATATAAAGACCACATTCTAAGAACTAATTGTTCTTATATTAGGTAGGGTTTGTAATCAAGAGTGAGCTCAAAATCCATTATTTTATCTACAGATAATAGATTCCACTACTGCACTTTAGAAAACTTACTATTATTTTATTGGGGAATATTTCAAATCACCCCAATGTGTGTATTGTAATTACAATGAGTTATATTCATTAATTTTGGCAGTGGTATAGAATTTGAAAGATTGTTGAGGAAATGGAAGCATACACATTTTGGACTGATTTGTAGGCTAATAAACATGGGTTGTTTATTGTAGAGGTTACTCCACCCATGTCACGATGATCAATTCTGAAACTTTAGTGATTGGGCAATATTTTTGGAGTTGAAGATGTTAGGGCAGATAGGGCATAGCTTTAATTAAAGCTTACTCACTAAGTCTGCCAAACTGAGATATGCCATAAAAAAAATCAAAGAATACATGAAAATAGCAAAAGTATTGTATTCTTGAGTGACTTGTTGTCATCAGATACTGTGCATCAGTTATGACTCATAAAGACCCTATTTGAAACATAAAGTATCACTGCTGGGTCCTGCAATCAGAAATGATTTCTACATAGTTTACATTAGTTACAAATAGCCAATAATAACTGCCACAAGCCCATGACTGCAGGGCCTTAAGATTTTCTGAGTGGATCCAGTCTTTATATACTTCAAGGGTAAGTCTAGTTTCTTAGACACTGGTGAAAATAAAATTTTTCTTTAAACTAACTAAGAATGTGATTATGGTAGATTTCTTCCATAAACCTAATTCTGAGTTCTAAAATAATTTTTTGAGAGAATTCTGGTGTAAGCAATTATCTCCCTGATTCTGTAATGAAGAGAGGGATTTGTGTGCAGAGAGAGAAAGAAGAAAACAGGTAGGTTGATGCCACACAGCCTCCTTCAGAAAATCCAAGATAATTCCATCAAAGTAATTTTTATTCTCTTTAAAAAGGCTAGTAGCAGAAACTAGAAGTTATAACCTTCTGAGGAGTCATTTGAGAAAAGTCCAATTTTCATTGCTAAAAATATAATTTCTGGCCAACAAAGTAATTGGTGTAAGTATTTGCCAAAACCATAACAGACCATTTTAAATTTGATCCAGAAATCAGTTTATTTAACAAATATCTTTTGGATATATACTATATGGCAATGTCTGGATACATAATACACATATAAATGTTATCTCATTTGTCAACTTGTCCTACATTCTGTCCATTTTGAATCCAGTCTTGTTATTGAAGGTGGCATCAAATCAGTTCCACTCATCGCAACTCAATTGCAATAGAACAAAACACTGCTTGGTTTGTACCAGTCTCACAATTGATCTTATGTTTTCTACTATTTGATTATGAATATGTGTTTCCTGTTATTTCTTGTCATTATGAGTGGCTTCCCATAAATGAATCAAAGTTCCAAAAGCTGTGCTCCATTTATATCTTCAGGGTCCACACTATGAAGATATTCACCACTATTTTGAATGCACTATTCACCACTATTTTTAAAACTTGAAGGGTTCATCTTCTGCCATGAATCAGACAGTGTTCCCCTGCTACTCACAATATTTGTTAAAGGCTAATCCCTCAAAACTGAACTACCTGTTCCTTCTTCCTGAACCTTTAAGTCTGGATACTCCACTGAAATTCACAGTAGGATCTTGTTTCCTATGCTACCTTCTAAATATTTTTCCTATCATTTTTAAAACAACAGTTTTCTTGAAATATCCTCAAAACTTTGCCTCCATCCCCCCTTCTCCAGGATAATAATTTCATCTAACTTTAACTATGACAATTTAGTGGGCACAATATGCTGGATTACTCACACTCTAACTGTTCCAGCTTTTGATATCCTTGGTGCACCCTCCGCCAACTCTTAACTTGAAAAATATTTCTAATTATCCCAAGGCACATCTGTATAATCACTCTGGGAAACATGCCCAGTCTCCTCCTCTCTCACAGGCTAAATATGATGTATCTTGTCTGTAATTGAATAGGCCTCCATACATACATCATCAGATCTCTTATCATACTGCATTAAACTTGATTGATAATACAGCATTCCCCAGCAAGCTGTCCAAAAGGACATTATATATATATATATATATATACTTACTTCCCAAAGCTAAGTGCCACCTGGTATAAGGCAGACTCTCCATGATGTTTGTTAAATTGTTATAAACTGTAAAATGATCACTTTTCAAAATAAAAATTGGAGGAGAAAAACTAGATCATTGCAATGGAGTATAAGAATGAGCAACATAAACTCAGGATACTGCTGACTCTCAAATAATAAGGAACTCTTGATGAACTTCTAAGTTATTTCACAAGAAATTTAAAGGTAGTTAGAGATTTAAGAAAATTATAACTTTGAAATCAAGAGAGTTGATGGAGTTAAGACAATATGGTGACTGAGTAACACATGTAAATGAGACTCCACAGAAATCACTGCAGGATAGCCACCAAGAGAGTTATTCTACTCTCCCTCAGGTCACAGGAGTATCAGCACAAAGTAGAAGCAGGTAAGCTAGGATTAAAGGAGCTGTAGGCTTTGAGATCGCTGCTGACACTGCTGACCCAGGGCACTTATTCCTGCTGCTGATTCCACCTGGCTTGTCTCACCAGCAACAATCTGCGATTCTTTTTTTTTCTTTTTTTCCTGCCACTTGTAACATTGACCTACAACTTCCCACCCTGTGGCTGCTACTTCAAATTCAAACTATAATATTTATTTTGGCACCACTAGTGCAGGGTTGTTTGTGACACCACTGCCAATGCAGGCACAATGTTTTCTTCTCCCAACTCTTGCCAGTCTGGCTTTTTTTTTTTAACAATACCATTGCCACCAGCCCAGGGAATTTCTCCCACCTTAGCCACCTGTCACTGGCTTCCTATCTCTATTGGACTCCATGCCGGTGTGGCTCCTTGTGTGATCAATGTGCTGTGCACCACCCTTGTGGCTCTCTGATGTCCTCCACAAACTAACTGAGAGGGTGAACTGAGTTGTTCTTCAGTAAAACACTAGTAAGATAGAGAAACGGCAGCTTCCTCAGTGCACATGGCAACAGGTATTCCTTAGAATCATTCACAATCTTTTCTATTTCATATGGCATATATTCTAAAATAGACTATATGCTGTGACACAAGCCAAGTTTGAGCAAACTCAAATATAAAGATTCATTCAGACTTCCCTCTCTCACCACTATGCCATTGAATTGAAAATCATCAAAAGAAAGATAAAAAATACTAGGGCAAATACTTAGAGGATGAATAAATTTCTTCTTCAAAAGGAAAGGATATTGGCCCAACTAGAAATGAAATTAGGGCGTTCTAGAAACTACTGCGAATCAGAGCATACATACTAAAATCTATGAGATACAGTAATGGTAGTCATGAAAGGAGGCTTGGTAGTGATAAATGCACATATGAAGCATGAAAAAAGGCTTATGATGGATGCCTTCTCAAAAAACATTCAACAGTTGGTACACAGTCAACAGAATAACCCCTCTAAAAGCAAAATAAATTATAAAAAGGGTGGAAATAAGCAATTGAGAAAACAAAAAATATGGTATGGAGAAAATCAACTCAGTAAAAAATTGGTTCTTTTAATGGATTAACAGAAATGACATGCCATTGGCAAACTTAACAAAAGACGGAATGAGTACACATCAATATTCAAGTTGAGGGATGAAAGAGGAAAAATTAAAATGGACCCCAATGAATTTAAAAGACAGATTGTACAGTACTACAAAGGATTGTACTTTAAGGAAAACAACAATGGGAAATACATGGAAAAATACATAGAAAAAAAGAAACATCCCCAGATGATTGCAGATGGTCATCTGTTCTAGTATATGAACAGACTCATAGCAAAAGAAGAAATAGAAAAGTTATCAAGGAATTACCAACTTAAAAAAACCCTGATGCAGGGGGCTTCTCAGAATTCTACCAAGCATTCAGGGAAGAGCTGACACACTTCAAACTCTTCTAGAGCATAAAAAATGATGGAATACTACCAAACACATTCTATGAAGCCAATATAAAGCACTGATATGGGCTGAGCCCTGGTGGCATAAGTGGTTGAAGGTGGGACTGTGGCCCGTGGGCTTGGCAGTTCAAATCCAACGGCGGCTCTCAGGAGCAGCGCTAGGTAGCTCCCACAACCACCAGAGGGCAGTGATACCTCCCCCCCAAAAAAATCACTGATATCATATTGCCAGAATCCAAGAAGAATAGAGCACTAAAGGCCCATGCCTCTGATGAACGTCGATGCAAAAATCTGTATCCCAATCTTGTCCAATAGAATATAAAAGAATAATCCATCATGACCCAGTAGTATTCATACCAGGGATGCAGGTTTGATTCAGCATTCAAAAATTCATCAACATTATCCAACATATTGAGAAGACAAAGGACAAGAACCACATGGTCATAGCAATAGATGCTGGAAACATTTGACAACTTTCAATTCAAGAATATAGGACTAGAAGAATATGACCTAAACATAATGAAAGCTATATATGAGACTGAAACAGCCAGTATCACAATCAATAGAGAAAGGGCAAAAACATGCCCACTAACATATCTTAAACTACCAAGTACCAAGGGTGATTCCTGCTCAGAGGAACCACTGCCCAAAGAGAACCTTGGGACCAGCCCCACCATGAAACACATGTCCCTCACAAGGGCTACAGTGATCATCACTGCAGACAAAGTGTGGGAATTGTATCTGATATGACCAGCAAAACACTAAGCACATGCAACAGAGAGGTAAGGGAACCAAAGCAATGAAGACCCAGATGAATCCCAAAAATAGACTTTAGGAGAAATGTGACATCAGCCTCGTCCAGAAAATACTCATAAAGTTCAACAAACAGACCTAAAATTTCTGTTGCTGTTCTCAATCTGTGGGCCTTGACCCCTTTGGGGGTCGAACGACCCTTTCACAGGGGTCACCTGAGACCATCGGAAAGCACATCTTTCCAATGGTCTTAGGAACTGAGACACCGTTCCTCTACCCATCTCCACATGCATATGCACCAACATACAAGGACCTGGAGTGATGACCCCATCGTGCCAATTCCATCACATACAGCCCCATACAAATACAGGTGCATGTGACAGGTTTGGTGCCATGATGTACTTATGCAGACCAATAACACATGTGTAAAGAGCAGCTACTGTGTAGAGAGCAGCTACTATATGTTGATAGCTACTCTGTTAAAAGGAGCTATTGTGTTGAAAACAATCGATGTGGAGGTAAAATGATCCTTCATGAATTATAATTATAGTGTAAATATAAAACCATGTACTGTAAAATCATCAACTACTGAAAAAAATCTGTACCATGGGAAATTAATCTGATTGGTCTTTTTATATTCACAATTACTGTTTTATGTGAGGTATACTAATGATGGCAACTTTAAAGATGAGCTTTATTTTTGCAAACCTCTTGAAACAAGGACTACTGGATGTGACATATTTGACATGGCTCATTCATTTCTAAAAGAACATAAGCTCTCTTGGAAAAAGGTTTGTGGTGTTTGCACACATGGTGCTCCACCTATGCTAGGATGTCAATGTGGATTTCAACGTTTGGTGCTGAATGAGTCAGCAAAAGTCATCGGATCTCACTGTGTGATTCACTGGCAAAGAGTAGCAATGAAGATGCTGCCACAAGAGTTACAAGAGGTAATGAAAAGTGTCGCAAGTGCTGTCAATATTTTAAAGGTGAGAACTTTAAACAGCTGACTGATTTCACACTGTGCAACGAGTTGGATGCAGCGAATAATGCTCTGCTATTTCACACTGAAATGATATGGTTCTCAAGATGAAATGTTTTAAAATGTGGTTTTGAGCTTTGTGATTAACCCAAAACATTTTTTTAATCAAAAAATAAGATCACAGTACTAAGCACTTTTCACCGATAAAGGTGAACTAAAGAAAATAGATTCCTTTTGACGTCTTTGTCATCTTGAATGAGTTAAATTTATCACTGCAAGGACCAAATGCAACATGACCTGCTTTGTCTGAAAAGATCTGAGCATTCCAAATGAAATCCCCCCACCCCCCATAAAAATATACCAGACAAAGATGTTCCTTGCACCACCTTTGATTCAATATTAACCTGGAAGCATATCTAGTGATATGGGCAATATTTTAAGGGTATCAAGTATATTTTTGTGGGGAAGAAGAAGGGAAATTATTTTTATTTTGAGATTACATGATTTTATATATAGAGAACCCCAAAGACTACACAATAGGAGTGCTGAAAGTGATAGAGGAATATAGTAGAGTAGCAGGATGCAAGATTAGCAAGCAGAAGTCAATTGGATTGCTAAAAATAACTGATTGGATAAGAGAAAAAGAGATCAAGAAGGTGATACCTGTGTTAGACCAGGTGGATTAGGCAAACAAATTCATAAACTCACGTCTATGTATAGGAAGCAAATGTATACAAGAACCATTGAAGATGGAGAAAGCACCCCAGTCCAGATCAAGACCATACGTGTGATATTAGCTCATATGGCTGATATGATCTATCTGTAAAGTCCTCTTCAGAAACACAAAACACATGCAATGATGCCAAATGCAGGAAGAACGCCAGCCAGTGGGGAGAAAGTCTTTGGGTCCTGATATTGTAAGTATCTCAGTGCTGGCAGGGGTCTCCATGTAGGTGCATGTGGCTTCTTCAGGGTACATGTAGCCAGGGTACAGTGCCATATGTCTTTTCAGTAGAGCATCATCTCAGGGAATGAATGAGCTCAGAGAAGACAAGTGTCTTCCTCCCACAAAAAGGATAATGAAGGAGTTCCCAGAAGTCTTAGGAGACGGCCATGCCCACATTGAGGCCTCATTGATTATATCTTGATTAACAGGCCAGAATCCACTCCTTCACTCATAATCCTTTCAAATTGATATCAGATTATGTAACTACTTTTGTACCCTTCACAGAGAACAAGCATAAATTGAAAAGTCCAGAGATATCACAAAGAGAACTGCAGAGCTGACTCCAGTCTGAGACATGACATGACATCCCCTCCATAGATGACAGTACTACAGTGGGCAGCACTGAAGATAGAGTTCAGGGAGTGTGGCTGGTGGGACTCCCCCCTCATATGGTGGCAAATCTACAGGGCAACAGATCAGCAATGGGAACAAAGACAAAAAGTACCTGAGAAATCCCAAATGTAGACTTCTGACTTGGTGGGCAGCACTTGACACTCTCTTTGAACTGGTCGGGGGCTATTTACAAGGGGCCACACTGAAAATCTAGGGTAGAATGACTAGGGTGTAAAAGCACTTGATGACTAGGGTGTAAAAGCACTTGACCAATCCACACTTGCATGCAGAAGAGCAATTGGATCCTGTAGAAAGCGTGTCTCTCAGACTCAAATGCTAAGGACTAAAAGGATATAAATCCTATTAGGCATCGGGTCTTGGGATATGGATCCCTGACAGAAAAGGGGATTGAACAGATGGAATATAACAAAACCTGCTTGCTATTTAACAAAGGATACACATCTACTCTGGGTCAAGACAGCATTTAGACTTGGAACTACTTGTATGGTCTCTCTTGCTCCTTACCTTTTTAAAATTCCCTTTTGGTATCAGTTTAGGCAGTATAAACAATCCCATGGAGACAGCAGTGAAACTGGTGGTTCTAGGGGGGTATAGGAAAGGAGGTGGCCAAGGAAGAGGGAGGGGAATGATGAGTCCATAATTACAAGGGAATAACAAGGGATCTGAAACTAATAAAGGATGCTGATGGACTTGGCTTCTACTTAAAACTTACCTCAGTA
The DNA here is from genome assembly GCA_004026705.1 of Nesogale talazaci. Lineage (NCBI taxonomy): Eukaryota > Metazoa > Chordata > Mammalia > Afrosoricida > Tenrecidae > Nesogale > Nesogale talazaci. Next base: position 8,252 of record PVJH01017285.1, on the reverse strand, counting down.
TAAGAACAGTTTTTGCTCTAATAATATTGTAATATGTATGATATTCATCTTAACTGACACAATCATTGAGGTCACAAGGGATGCATAAGCAAATGATGTGGTGAAGAAAGCTGACGGTATCTGCCTGTTAAAATACAAGTGTCTGGGGTCTTAAAGGCTTGAAGGTAGGTAAGTGACCATCTAGCCGGGAAGCAATAAAGGTCACATGGAAGAAATACACCAGCCAGTGTGTTCATGGGGTGTCAACAGGAATAGGTATCAGAAGTTCAAAAACAAGCAATAAAATTGATATGGAGAAACAGAGACAAAGTTACAATCCCTAATCCACTTTTCAGAATATCGGACAGTCCGTCATGGAATGGCCACACAGAAGGGATGATATATCCAGTATGAGGAATAACACTGATGAAACACATAACTATACTCTAGTTCTTAATATTTCCTCCCCTTAGTATTATGGTCTTAGTTTTACCTCATTAAATTCTTTAGACTTGCATAGGAGGTAACTAAAAAGGATAGAGTTTTTTTTCAAAGCTCTGTATTTAAATATTTTTACAAACCAACCTTATTACATTCAAAGTACTCTTTACTACACTTAAACATTTGTCATATTTGTGATTCCGTTTTTGAAAACATTTTTCAAATTCATCCCTTTGGATGGCAGACAGCACTTCCCTCATTTTTTTTCTTCACCTCTTTTATGTCATCAACTCGCTGTCCTTTCATGTTCCTCTGTATTCACAGAACCAAAAATAAATGATATGGACTGAGGTCAGGTGAGTAATGTACATGAAGCAAGAGAGGCATGCTGCTTTTCCCAAAATTGGTGCACTGAGATGGCTGAGTGAACAGGTGGTAAACCCAGTCCGCCATCTAGCATCTAGCACAAACCAGGCCTTTTTGTCACACACTGTTATGTATGTACTCTTTGCAGAATCTCTAAATAGAAAGCTTGGTCAACAATCTGACCTGGTGGAATGAACTCCAGATGGACTATCATTCTCACATCAGCAAAACAAATGAGCACCTTCTTGATCTTTGTTTTCACTTGGTGAACTTTTGGGGGTGGGGTGACTATGGCGTCTTCCCATGGCTTCATTGATATGATGTTTGCTTTGGTCATCAGCATAGCACCATGATATTTAGTTCTAAGAATAGTACCATGCCTCCTCACCAGTAATGACCTTGGAGAAAAGGAGTTGTTCTTTCAAAGCATGGCATGTTTTCACTTGATACCCTTTAGCCTGGTCAGTCAGTACTTGAGGCACATATTTCGCAGAGACCTTTCCAATGCCCATATCATCTGTTAAAATTCACTAAACTGAAATCCAAAAGAGTCCAAAAAACTCCCCCATCTTCTGAATGGTCCATCAAGGGCCTTTGAGCACAAATGCATGGATTTTGGTGACCTTTTCTTCCATTGAGGGAGTTGACATGTCTAGAATGAGGTTTGTCATCAATCAATCTTTCACCTTTTTGAAATGAGAAAAGCACTCATACACCTGAAATTTTTCCCTAGTGCTGTCCTTGTAAACTGTGTTCAGCATGACAATAATTTCTGCAACATTTTTCCCTAGCAGGAAACAAAATTTCACAGCCACATGCTAATCTTTTAAATTGACCATCACAAAGAATGAGGTTCAATGGAAAATGCTTTTATGAAAAAATTCACTGTAACCAGAGAGAACCTTCCAGTGGGTGCACTAACTCATAAAGAGTGGCTGGATGCTCACCTACTGGGAAAAAATGTGTCTAATGAAAGCTATGCCCAGCGGAGCTTTTCCTGTTTTTGTTATGGTGGGTTTTTTTGGGGGGTAACCCCTTGTAGGTTCATTTATATAATTAAGATCATTTTAGGAATAAACTCCAAGATAGGAAAACCCTTCAGAAATAGTAATGGGAGTAAGGATTCCCTGAGGGTATGGGAAGAGGGGGTGGGTAAGGGTAAAGGGGAACCAATAACATTGATGACTGTTTAACTCCACTTGAGGGAAGTAGATAACAGAATTGTAGGTAAAGGGTTAATTGAATAGGGTAATATATACCAATAACAATATAATAATAATAATAGTTCCTGGGGGGTAGGGTGGAGAGTGAGCAGATAGTGGGTGTTGATATCAAAGAGCTAGAAAAGTAAGAAAATGTTTTGAAAATGATGGTGGAAATAATTGTACAATTATGCTTGACCTAATTGCATTATGGATTTTTATAGTATCTGTAAGAGCTCCCAATATAATAATTAAAATAATAAAGACATTTGGTGATCTGAAAAATTGGACTGGATAGCCTGATATACTTAAAGAAGAAAAGGAGAGAATTGCATCTGTTAAATTAGCTGTTTTGAATGTACCTTCTTCCCAAAAGGAAATAAAAGGAATCTTCTTCAAGTGCGTTTGGGTGATCTCAAAAACTGCTCATTGCCCTGGAATCGATTGTGATTCATAGGACCCTGTAGAACAAGGTAGAATTGCCCCTGTGGATTTCCAAGACTCTTTTTTAAAAATCATTTTATTGGGGGCTCATACAACTCCTATCACAATCAATACATAACGTCAATTGCATGCAGACCACATTTGCATATTTGTTGCCATCTTCATATTCAAAACATCCTTCTTCTACCTAGGCTCCAGTACCAGCTCCCCATACTTCCCCTCCCTTCCCACTGTCCCTCTCCCATGAATCCTTAGCAATTTACAAATTGTCATTATTTTGTCATTGTACACTACATGATGTGTCCCTTCACCCACTTTTGGGGAGTACAAAATTTTGTCTTTCTCCCTCAGAGTAGCTAGTAGTGATGAACTGTTGCCTTTGTGGGTAATGGCCCCAAAGATAAACACTATGTAAGTAGCACACCTTCTGGGTGGTTAGGGTGGGCTAAATGGGGAACTCGATGGAATTTGGGGTCTTGAGGGAACTGGTGTGCTCAAGTCAGTCAGCACTTCAGCCAGCACACAAGGTGGTTATGGGAGTCATCTGAGTCCAGAACATATAATCCCTTGCACTCATCTGAAGAAGACTGAGAAGACTCTAGTCTTGGGACCATGTATATGGAGGCACAACATCTGGGGTAGTAAGAGGCCACTCAACTTCCATGAGGTCATCTCAAGCCAGCATCAGAAGGCATTGGCCCACAAGAACACATTTTCTCAGTGAGCAGCCACGCTCTTCTCCAGTCTTCAACCTCTGGTCTGCCAGTTCCTTGGCTGGACCCGTAGAGTGAGAAAGGTTTCCTACTGCTCTGCCTCTCGAGCTCATTGTTACTGTGCTGCTCTTATACTTTGCCTCATGGCCTCCTTTCCTTGGCTTCCGGCCCCCACATGGCATGACATCTGATTCTCCCCCAATTCAGGCCAGGTTTGTCAACATTCTCCACACATGGCTCCACTCTGCAGGTAAGACTTTTGTCTTTCAGCAGACAATATCCCCAAGGAAACAAAGAAAAGGTGATGATTTATTTTATACCCTTCCATAAGGTGGAGACTATACAACTCCTTAATCCTGCCCATTATTATAACAGAGAACTCATTTCAAAAATAATATTTACCTCCAGAAAAGTTTCAATCAAAGAGGAAGCAGAAAATATTAAAAGAGAAATAGCTGTAAAGTAGATTAATAAAGAGCTCAAAAGATAAAGTATTAATTTTTACCTGAACTATATCTGCCAAAATTGACTTTACAATGTTCTGTATATGATAATAATGCTACTCATGGACCTTTATGCAGACTATATTTCAAAGGGATTCACTGGAGATTTAATACATGTGAGGACCCTGAAAATGGATTTGGGGATTCCACTGTCATCCATAGCCTTCTGTAAACCTAATGTTCACAATTTAAGCTCTGATACTATTCCCTTCTTTGTATTTGGGTTTTATTATTTATAATCCTTAGACTACACAGACTTGTGTGCTCTTCCATGTGGATTTAATTGGCTCCCCAAGGGATATGCTTTAAGTACCTCATTTACTCAAGCAAAAACGTCCTATGAACCAACCAGTAAATATTTCCAACTATATGTTCTAAGATTACATCAAATAGCTCACTGAGGAAAACTACATGCTTTCTTTCCCTTACCAATTCCTTTTTTTAATATAGATTTTATTGGGGTCTCTTATAGCTCTTATAAAATTCACTACATCATTTTTATTAAGCATATTTATGCACATGTTGCTATATTCATTTCCAAATATTTTCTACTTGAGCACTTGGTATAAGCTCCTCGTTCCCCCTTTCCTCTAGTTCTTTTTTTTAAATTCCAGCTCCACATATTTCCCATGCCCCTCCTCTTCCTTGATCAATCCCTAATAATTTAAAAATTATTATTACCTTTTCATACCATACACTATCCATTGTGTCACTTAACCCAACCCAGAGAGGAGGTCATACGTAGATCCCTGAAATTAGTTCCCCCTTTCTATTCCACCATCCCTTCACCCTCCTAGTATCACCACTACCCCCACTAGTCCCAAGGGATCATCTATCTTAAATTCCCCATGTTTCTGGCTACAGTGTACATCCCCTGGATCTGTCTGGTAGAATTGGGATCATGATAGTGGGTGGGAGGAAGCAAGTGAGAACCAGAGGAAAGTTGCACATTTCATTGTTACTACACTGTACCTTGACTGGCTCAACTCCTTGCTGCAACCGCTCTGTAAAGGATGCCACTTCACTAATTGATAGACTTTGGATCTCCAATCTGCACTCCCCCTCATTTATAATGATATGATTTTTAGTACTTTGATGCTTGATACTGGATCCCTTTGATACCTGGTGGTTGCACAGGCTGGTGTGCTTTTTCCATGTGGGCTTGCATCTGAGCTGGTTGGCTGCTTGTTTACTTTCAAGCCTTTAAGACCCCAGACGCTACATCTTTTGATAGCCGGGCACCGTCACCTTTCTTCACAACATTGTTTATGCACATATTTGTCATCAGTGATCATATCAGGAAAGTGAGCATATTATGTTATGATTATTAGTTCTTGAAACCTAATAACTGATCTCTTTGACACCTCTTAGTCCCACAAACTGGTGTGCTTCTTCCATGTGGGCCTTGCTGCTTCTGAGCAGGTTGGCTGCTTGTTTACTTTCATGCCTTTAAGACCCCAGACACTATATCTTTCGATAAGCAAGTACCTTTAGTTTCCTTCCCACATTTGCATATGCACACATTTGTTTTCAGTATCGTGTCATGGAGGTGCAGATTATGGAATGCCAATTTAATAGAACAAAATGTTCTTGCACTGAATAAGTACTTGAGTGGCGGCCCAATACCCATATGCTGTCCTAATACTAACCCTACAAGTGTATGCATGTTGATCTATTTCTGCATTGTCACATATAAATATATGCACTTATGTACATGCCTGTATTTAAGCCTCTATAAATGCCCCTTACTCCCCAGTTCTTTCCTCTAATTCCTTTTACCTCCTCCCTTTTCAACCTCCATTTGGGTTTCAATATTTTCATTACTAATTTACATTAGTCTTGATAAATTCCTATCGAACCTCCCACACCTACCCGGTCACCGACCCTGAACCAACAGCTACCCCCCATTCCCTGCTGGCCAACACCCCCACACCCACATCTACCCCAGAACCATCAGTCCCATTGTCCCCTCCCCCAGACCACCCTTCCAGCCCACCCCATCCAGATAGACCTGCAGAGAAAACAAGATGTACAAAAAAAGGCACCCCAATAGGAAGCAACCAAAGAAAACAGAATAATAACATCATTACCAATTTTGTAATAATGACAAATAATTTATTTTTTAAAAAACACATTATATAATATATATATATATATATTCACATCAGGTGAACACAGAAATACATGATTTGAATGCATATGCAGGAGGGAATTGATGAATAAAAAGGTATATAAGTGTGTTAGTCTGGGTAGACTAGAGAAACAAATTCACAGACATGCATATGTACATAAGGGAGAGATTCATATACAAGAGAAATAGAACATTGAGGAAACATCCCAAACCAGTCTGATACAAGTCCATAAGTCCAATATTAAGCCATATGTTCAATACCAATCCATTAATCCTCTTCAGATTCACAAACACATGCAATGTTGCCAGGACAATCACAGGCCACTGAATGCAGAGTCTTGTATATCCAGTAGTGGTAGATGCATATCAGCACTGATAGGGGTCTCCATGTGGCTTCTATGGCTCCAGAGGTTTGATTCCATCAAGAAAAACCCATGTAGCTTCTCCTCCAGCTCCTCCAGTCTCTATGACTACGAGTTTAGGTCATGCTGCTATGTCGTCTTTTCAGTAGACCATCTCCAAGAGAATGAGTCAAGTCTCTCTCCTCCAATTGGGAAATATTGTAGCGAGACTTGCCAGAATTCTCAGGAGTAAACCTTGCCCACACAGAGGCTTCAGTGACTATCTCCAGATTGACTGGCTAGACTCCACCCCTACACTCCCAGTGCTGAAATTGACACAACTCAGTGACTGCCACAGTAAATGAAGATCACCTAAATTATACTGCCACTGTAAATAGCCTAAATTATACTGCCACTATAAATAATTCTAAAGTTGTACCTGTATGTCCCCAGTGGGTTGGTGGAGATTATGTTACACATAGTTATTATCAAGGGATCTTGGCTTCAGGAAGCTCTATCATCTTGTAAAACACCATATATAACATGCAGGTATCTTGATTACTACTCTACGGAGAAAGGAAAGCTGGTAAGTAACCCATGAGCTATAATCTGGTAGATACAACAATTACCAAGAGTATGTTGAGTGGTAGAACCCACATGTCCCTCTGTAACTGCAAAGTGGCTAAAAAATAAAGAATAGTAAATGAAAATGTTGTTCACTATTCCTGTCTCTGACACTTAGTGTCAAAATACTGTTTAGAGTTTTTCAGCGGATCATTTCAAGAACATGGTATATCTTAACCCATAAGAAAAAAGTTAAAGAGAAAAAAAATTAAAGAGATAAGAATTAGTAGAAAAGTTTAATTACTTATATTTACAGTTTTCTAAATTATTTTTTTAATCACCTTCCATTTTTGCCCCAATTAACATATGATCTCTTTCTAAATAAAATATACTGGAGCTTTGCTGTCTTTTTTCCTGAACTCAAGGAGAGATCAATTCCATTTAGAAATGAATAAATTCTTACACTATAGATTCATCAAAGGTCAACACTATGACTAAATATTTTTAGATTCCTTCTAAGTACATTCACCCAGAAACTCAGGCAAAAGGTATTTATGAGTGTTCTATTTGAGTCAAAATATGTGCTGGAAGCTGCAATCTTGTGTTCACAAAGTTGGATAAAACCAGGTACCTACCTAAAGTGAAGGAAATAGGCATGCATATGATTGCTTACATGGACTATCCTACAGACTCTTGCATAGATTTTTTTTATTGATGAAAGAAAAGGAATAGGCTAATTTCTATAGGTAACCCTGAAAGCAAGAGTCAAGAAAGACTAGAAATAACATTGGAAAGATAGGAATTCCCTCAAGATTCTGACATGGACCACTTATGTAGAATCCCAAGAATTAGGATATTGCTTCATTTTTTTTCCAAAAAAAATTTTCCAGAGGGGAAAGAATCTTCCTATTGACATGCTTGGGAGATGTGAGAGTAAACCATGAGGATGCTATCCTTTCCGGCTCCCAAATCAATGCAGTTTTGCCATTTGCTGCTGTCGTGTTGAATTTAAGCCTGCATAACAAAAGAGGAGGCAAGAACACATACATTCATGACTACTTATTCCCCACTTGATTGTTGAGTCTGCTTTTAAAATAATGCTCCCATTGTTTGTTATTCTTCTTCTTTAGCACCACTGCCAGCTGTACTTTCCCCATCTTATGAATTTTAGGCTATTCCAATTTTCCACTTCTCTGATTCTAATCCCACAGTTAAAAATAGAATCCCAGGTTACATTAATATCGCTTACTAGCTGGCACCAAAGAGATCAATATTTCAAAATGCCATATGTGCATACAAATAGCTATATTTGAATTATTATAGTATCTGAAAGTGACATTAACCAGTTGCCAAAAAGCGTCAGCTAGGGAAGTCACTGAGTCCCCCAAAGTCATCTTGCTGGCCATTCAATGTGAAAAATTCTGACCTATCTTCTGTCATATTGAGGAGTTTGAGACATGACAAAGATTAATAAAGAAAAGAAGCATCATAAATGCCAATCGTATCGTGGATAATTAATTTAAGGAAATTGAGCTGGACAGTAACACATCCTTCATGTACTCCAAGGC
>PVJH01017284.1:0-48231 GCA_004026705.1 Nesogale talazaci | reverse complement strand
CTACCAAGGGTCAGGACCGCCCCAAGAGGCCTGTGATGGGCTGGCAGGCTAGTTCTCTCAGATGAGGACCAAGGCGCTCAGACAGGGAAGTCAATTTGTCCAAGGCCACACAGCCAGAACAGGACCTAGTGAAAAACGTTCGCTCCTAACCCTCTAGCTGATTGTGGGAGTCATCCTTTGAGGCGGGTGGGTGTCAGGATGTCTGGCCATCAGCATTTTCAACTCCCTCCGGGCCAGCGCCCCCCGCCCCACCGATTCTGGTATTTGAGACTGTGTTCCCTCCCTCCCACTTCCCATTGTTGGTACACAGCTTCTGACCTCTCTTCTCACTCTTCCCGGATGTCCTGGGACCTCTGCTTCCTGGCATGCAGCAGCAGGGACAGGGTTATCAGAAAGAAGATGATCGAAGAGACTTGGTGTGGGGAGGTGGGCTCTGATGGAGGGGGGAGCAGTGCAGAGCCGGGGAAGAGGACCCGAAGCCGTGTTGCTGGCAAAAGGGCCATGGGGGGACTCTGGACCGCTCCATGGGGACAGCTTCTGCAGGTCAGAGGTGAGAGGTCAGCAGACTATGGGGTGAGGCAGAAAAGAGTGGAGGGTGTGTGTGTGTGTGTGTGTGTGTGTGTGTGCGTGTGTGTGCTCGTGCACACTCATGTGCGAATCACAGGACTCACCATTCTCACTCTCATTTATGCGCCACGTGCTGCTCACCCATGATTTCCTTTGATCCCCAGGACAAGGGAGGAGAGCTCAGTTGGCCTTGTCGCCAGTCAGGTGAGGCCCAGCGAGGCTGAGGAAGTGGCCCAAGGCTGCAGAGGCCAGCCGGTGCCCGGCGTCTGGCCTTGCGTGGCTTCTCGCTCCCCGGCTGCCGTAGTCTGTGGCTCTGCCTGCATGCTCTGTGCTTCTGGCAGGTGTTTACCGTGTGGGCGTGCTACTATTCTGCGAGGACGTGTGTGCTTGTCGGCTGTGCCGGTGAGCGTATGTGTACATGCGTGAGTACGTGCTTCGGAAGGAAGCCAGCTAAAGACAAGGCCCCCACTCCCGGCCAGCGCAGGCCTCCTGCTGACCGCTGAAAGGAGGCAGAGAGGGAGGGAGGGGGCGAGCCAGCATTCCCACCCTGATAACCAGCTCCCTTGCTCGCCCAGCAGGCCCGAGGGACTGGGGCGGAGTGGGGAGGGCGGGTCACCTGCCAGCCAAGTGACAAACAGCCTTGTTTGTCATACAGGTGTGGGCGATCCATCACTGGTCTGGGTGGGGAGAGTCCCCTGTGTCTAGGCTCCAGGCCTCACACCCTACCTCAAAGATGGCAGGGATGGATGGACGTGGTGGGTGGACCCCTCAGTCTGTCTCCTCCCTCTCCTCTCTCCCCAGCCTTGTCTCCCCCAGTCCTGGGGACTTCATGGGAGCTTCACAGAAGGGCGGTAAATTTATGAGCCCAACGCCGATTCCCCAATCACCTCGCCGGCCCATCCATCTTTCTGGAGCTAGGGATGAAATGAAATTATCGTGAAATAAATCTGTACAGATGATGGAGGGACGAGGGGGAGGGGTGTGCGTGAAGAGGAAGCTGGCTCAGGTGGCAGGACGACCGCCACTCCCAGGGACAAGGCTCTGCTGACAGTCCTCCCATTCGCCCCCTGGAATCTTACGGACCTAGCTGTGTTTCCCAGGAGGCCCCTGCCCACCAGGACTCTCACCAGAAGGGCTGAGTGCCGATCATCCCGCCTGGGAAGGGGTCCCCAGTCCACCATGTTGCCAGATTCACAAGGCAGGGGCTGGCTCAGGAGAGAGGAGGGGAGGATGTGGAGGCAGGTGAAGAGGAGGGGTAGGCAGTCAACACTAGGATACAAGTCCTGGTGATGTCAGAGGTTTAAGTACCCACCTACAATGTCCTCCAGCGCAGCTGGGGAACCACAGGCAGGAGCCAGTCAGAGGGACCACTGAAGGGGCAGGGTCTTTGGAGAGCCCATGGGGTGGATGCCCCACCTTACCTCTTGGATTTCTGGGCCTGAGGGGGGCAGCCCCTAATCACCAGTGGGTTTGGAAGTTGTTTGGTATTTTAACCACCTTGAATGGAGAGATCAGCAGTTTGAAACCACCAGCTGTTCCCTGAGAGAAAGATGAGGCTTTTTACTCCCAGAAAGAATTCTGATCTTGGAAACCCACAGGGACCATTGTCCCCTCTCCCATAGGGCCAGGGCGGGTCGGAAGCCACTCAAGGGCAGCGAATGCCTTCTGAGACCCACTTCTAGGTCACCACTTCCAAACCACCAGCCCCCTGTGGGCTGAAGACAGGGGCAGTTCCCCTGTGCTCTGTGGAGCTGCCAGGGGTCAGAATCGGCTGGAGGGCAGTGAGCTCAGTTACTCTGGACCCCTCTCTCTAAGGAAACTTGCTGGTGTGGGGCACATCAGGCTGCTAACCGGGAGGTTGGCAGTTCAGAGCTAGCAGCCTCCCCACGGGAGGAAGATGGGGCAGTCTGTCTCGGGAACTTCTGCTCTGTCTTCTGTGTCAGACATGACCCAGAGGCAGGGGGTCTCACCCCTTCACAGCAGGTCTTGGAGTTCCCTGCAGCACAGCGGGGGGTGGGGGGGACTGTGGACCACCCACTGGAGGGACAGCCTTGGGAACCCACCCAGAGGGACCTAGGAAGAAAGACTTGGCGACCTGCTTCCAAATGGTCACAGCCATGGCCCGGCCCGTGGAGCCCCCTCCTCCGCTGACCTGCACCCGGGGTCACTTGAACCAGAGCCTACCTGGGGCAGCAGGGCTGGTAAGTCTGACTGCAGAAGAGTCCTGGGGCAGGAACAGGGCCAGGGTGGCCCCAAGGCAGGGCCTGCTGGTCCCTGAGGACCCTGAGATCTCCTTCCCTCTGCCCAGCCGTCTCTGGGTCTCTCTAAGCAGTGGATTTGGTGCTTGGCCCAGAGATAAGTGGTCTAGCAAGGCCCTGGCTAAGCCCAGAGGGAGGGTCCTCCTGCCCTCAGCCTCCCTGAAACCTCAGCCAGCTCCTGGGGCCCCTCTGCCGGGAGCACTGAGCTGGAAGTGGACGCAGCCAGCCCGCTGGGATGCGATCATCTGGGCTCCTGAGCAAGGCCAGCCTGAGGCCCCATGGGGAGGTCCCCAGTCCAGCTCTGCCAGCTCCCTGGGCAGGATAGGCCTCCCCAGCTTCCCTCTGGAGCCTCACTCCCTTCCTCTGCCCACAAAGGGGCACAGAGGCTGTGGGGGATGGTAAAGACCAGGCAGTTAGACCATATTATCCTACTGGTGGGGGGCAAAGGGTGGGTGGGGTGGGGGTGGTTGTGTGCAGCCCTGAGGCTGGAGGTAGGGGGTGTGGGTGGGAGCCAGACACAGACTCGCTCTGAAAATGAGATTAGCCTTGTTATCTACTCGCTCAGGCCCGGGGCCTTGGGCACTCACCAGCCCGCCCAAGGAGTTAAGAGAGGCGGGCAGAGGGGTGGGGGCAGGGCAGGTGCAGCCCAGGCTGGAGTGGATAGAGTACCTGGGAGAGCCTGTGTCTTCCCAGGATGGTGTGTGCGTGTGCTGGTGTACGCTTGAGCACGTGCATGCGCGGTTAGCCTGGATGCTCAGCTTGAAAGAATGTGTGTGTGTCTGTGTTTTGCTTCCTGCTCATGTCTGTTGACACGAGCGATGTGTGTTATGGGGATTAATGCACGTGTCTTTCGTGTCTTTCTGAACTCTGTGTTGCCAGGATTAACGTGTTTCTGGGTTGTGTGTTTCAATGGGATTAATGTGTATGTGTGTCTTTCTACATTGTGTATGTGTGTGCCTGTGTGTATTGTGGGGATTAACATGTACGTGGGCCTTTCTGAAATTGTGCAGATGCGTACATGTGTATCATGGGGATGCATAGGCATGTGCGTGTCTGAGTTGTGTGTATGTTGTTGGGACCACATGTGTGTCTGTCATGATTGTGTGCGCGCAGTTGTGTGTGTGTGCGATTCTGTTTGCACAGGCCGTGCCCCATTCCCAGGCTCCTCTGAAACTCTTAGGCCCACGCTTAGCAGTGTGGGACTGATGGACATGCAGGACAAACATCTGGGCCAGGTGGGCAGGTAGCATCAAGCGGGGTCCTGGAACTGGGGGGCCAGGGCATTTTCCAGAGGCTTCGAGCTGGTGGGAAACGGAGGGGCAATCGGTGGAGAGACCAAGAGAGGCAGGCTGATTGAGGAAGAGGAATTAGTGAGGATCCTCGCAGGGCCCTGCGGGGTGCGGGGGTGTGCATGCTGATAAGGAGAGAGCAGGTGCAGCCGGCCTCACCTGAGCCCCAGGAGGGCAGGCAGCCTCAGGGCTGCAGGGGCAGAGGGGGAAGCGCTGGGCTGGCAGGGGACAGACTAGAGCAGAGTCTGAGATCGAGGGTCCAGAGGTTGGGCCTTGGGGGAGGAAGGGACCCAGGAATCTAGGGCTTCCCATGGGTGAGCGCCCCCACGGAGCCTCACACCAGCACCAGCCAGCCTGGGGAAGCAGGACATGCTGGCCTCAGGGAGCTTAACACAGGGTGGCTTGATCTTAGGGCTCCTGCTCTCTCCTTTCTACCCTCTCGATGGTGCTAGCCAGCCCTCCGCTGACTCATCTGAGCAGGGGTGGGGAGAGACGTTCCAGGAAGGTAGGTGGCAGCAACAGGCACAGAGCCAACTGACCAGGAGGTGCCCATGGCTGGCCGCTGACTCCTGAAGTGGCCACGAATGCAGGCAGGCAGCCAGGGGCTCCTGGAAGGAGGGATTCCTCCCCTGTCACTGGACCATGGTCCACGGCAGAGGCCCTGCCTCAGAGGTCCACTCCATGTCCACTCATGGCGGGCCCTTGCCCCACTTGCTAAACCTCTCTGCTCCTCCCTTCCCCCCCATCTCTAACATGGAGGGGCATGAGTCAGGCATGTAAAGTGCACAAAACAGCTCTCAGTACCTAGCAACCGCCCCCTTTCCCCCAAAAGTACAAGCCCCAAACTCCGCTGCCCGGGAGCCCATTCCGACTCAGGGTGACCCGGCAGGACCAGGCAGGATGCACCGTTCCTGTGAGCGTCTGAGATTGTAAACTTCAGGGGAGTAACCTGCCTCATCTTTTGAACTGCGGACTTGGGCGGCCCGAGGCATAGCCACCTCACCCACCAGCAGGGCTCCGTCCTGACATGTAGCACATGCTCACTAAATTTTGGTGTGTGTGTGGTGGGCGGGGGGGGGGGAGTGGAATGGATGGGGTAGCGGGGGCTCAGAGGGAGCTGGGGCGAGAGATGGCCTTTGGAAAGAGTAGTCAGCCAGGAGCCGGGCGGAGAGCCTGCTGAAGGTCTCCAGGCTCCTCTCCTCCGGTTCGCCCAGCCCAGGCCCTCTGGACCTTCCTCCATCATTGGACCATATCCCCACCCCCCACCCCTGCCACTCCACATCTTTAAGGGCCTCCCTTGCCTGTAGACCCAGAGGGAGCACCCCCTGGGGGAGCCTGCAGTCTCCGATTGTGTAGCCTGGAGTGGAATGCGCATTCACTGGCTTTCGAGGTTTCTGCTGATGGCAAGGAGAGACTCAGTTTACTGCCGCGTCTGCTTTCCTACCAGTGTCAAAGGGGAGGCCGGTGGCAGGGCCAGAGCCATTGGCAGAGCGAGGCTGCGAACAGTGCAGTAGCACGTCTGTGATGTGAAACTTGCTTCTCCGAAGGTGCCCTTATTCTCAAACACCCTCTCTCAGCTCCTGAGTCTCCTCCCCCCTACCCAGCCCCAGCTTGCTCTCCCAGTCTCCTCTGCGTCTGTCCCCTTTGGGACTGGCCCTCTAAACACCTTGGGGGCTGGGGGGCTGTGCTCCAAGGCCCCCGTGCCTTGGACTCTGGTCCCATGACTTCCACCGTCGTCTGGGACTCCCCAGGGCCTCTTTCCAAACTCAGAGACCTTTCGAGCTGTCCTCCTGGGCTTTGCACTTGACTGCTTAGCTGGCTTTGCTAACATCAGGGTCTCGAGTCACCCCCCACCCCCTGCTCCTTCTCGAGCCAGCCCTGGTTCAATAGTGTTTCACTAGGGGAAGGGCCTTTCACTCCGTGGTCCAGGCCGATATCCAGGAACTGTCCTTGGGCCCCTTCTGTCCCTGCCTTCCATGTCCCATCCATCAGCCACGCCTTTCACCTCTGCCTGCAAACTGCGCTCTGCACCTGCTGCTCCCCCACCCCCACCCCCACCTCCCGGTTGGAGCCATCGCCACCTCTCACCTGCAGGCCTTGCTCCCACCTTTGAAGTCCCTAATCCATCCTGCACGCCGCAGTCCAGGCTTTTAGAAAACATGAATCAGATGATGTCACCGCACTGCTTAAAACTCTCCGCGGGCATTCCCTTGTGCGGAGAATCCAATCCTGACCCGCCGAGGGCCCGTCTGACCCTCCCACATCATCCCGCAGGACTCGACCTCCCTTCTTGGCCTCTGTGCTCTGGCCACGATGCCCCGATGGCTCTGGGGAAGCCTTACCTACCCCCGGTTCCCAGGTCTTCCTTCTGTCTGGAACACTCTTGATCTTGGCAGGCGTGGCCCCTGCTCCTCTAGCTGTCCACGGAAGGCTAGCTGTCTCTTTGGAGAAGGCTGCCTTGACCCTCAGCTGTCAGGTGGCTTACAGACATGGAGGGAAGCCCCCTGGCCCGGCTCTCTGCAGAACACGTGCCCCGAGCTCACATTCCTCTGTGTTCCCTTCATCTGGTGTTTCCTTCCCTCCTATCAACTGCTCATTTTATGACACGCAGGAGTTCTCGCTCTTTTATTTTGGGGTCTGTGGGAGTTTAGTGGTAGAAGTCTTGCCTTCCCGGCTGGAGATCCAGGTTGGATGCCTGGCCAGCCCGCCTTCTGCGTGTCAGCCACCGACCTGCCGGCTCTCAGTGGTGCTGTCAGTCTGAGGCCCAGGAAGAAAGAGCTGGTGATGCCCATTCCACATCCAGAGAGCTCAAACCTTATGGACCACAAAAGTCTCATCTACTGGGGACGGAGAGCGAGTGAGGGGCGGTGCTTTGCTCGGGTGTACACGGGGCCACCAGGAGTGGGGGCCACGTCAGTGGCAGCAGCAGGAGCAGCAGTCCACCTTGCTTCGCCGTCGTTCCCTCGGTGCCAGGGCTAGTGGCTGGAAGTGATCGTTGCTTCAACTCCTGCTTTCTAGTTAGTTCATCATCACTTTGCTACAGGACAGTTGTGGCTCTGTTGTGTGTGTGTGTGTGTGGTGTGCGTGTGTGAGACAGGGAGTGTCCTGAAAAGCAAAGCAGAGAAAGATCTGGTGAAGAACTTGTACCCAGCGCCCACAGAGCACTCTCACAACTCAACGGTGACAGGACAAATCGCTCTTCAACCACGGGCAACAGGTCGGGCCAAACGAGCCTCCAAAGAAGACCCACGGGTGGCCGACAAGCACACAGAAAGAGGCTCGCCAGGATCGTCCTTAAAGAATGCAACCCCAGACTGTAATGTTATACCATGTCACACGCACTCAGCCGAGAAACCACGCTCACTGCCATGGAGTCGATGCCGGCTCAGAGCCACCTGCAGGGCAGGGGAGAACCCCAACTGTAACGCTTTGCGGGTGTTAGAAACCCCCTCTTCCTCCTGCGTAGCTGTGGGTGATTTTGAACTACTGGTCTTGTGGATCACAGCCCGCGTGGCGAAAATGAGGGAGGCAAAGACGATGGGTGACGATGGGGGTGGACTTCCTTTTGGGGTGGTGAGAATGTTCTGTAATTCCATGCTGCACTGGTGATGGCTGCACACCTGTGTGAACAGAGCCACCATCACGGAAGGGCCCACCTTAAAGACATGTGGACTCTACCTCAACAAGCCAAGGGGTGCCCGTTTAAAGGGCGGAGCCCATCATGGTGCAGAGACACCTGGATCTCTGGCAAAACTGCAGGAGAAGGGCGGTGAATGATGGCAGGCAGCCGAAAAGGGTAGAACTCAGGCGTCTAAGGTCAGAGAGGGGGAACCTTTTTCTGCCAAGGGGCATTTGAATATTATCGTGTTTCCCTGAAAATCAGGCAGGGTTTTATATTTATTTTTTTCCTCAAAAAGACACCTAAGGCTTATTTTCAGGAGATGTGC
This sequence comes from Nesogale talazaci, assembly GCA_004026705.1. Taxonomy (NCBI): domain Eukaryota; kingdom Metazoa; phylum Chordata; class Mammalia; order Afrosoricida; family Tenrecidae; genus Nesogale; species Nesogale talazaci. Next base: position 40,170 of record PVJH01017284.1, on the reverse strand, counting down.
TATTTTTTTTTAAAGTACGGTACAACAACCGACATGTATTCAAATATAGTTAAGTCGTCTTCTTCTGGAACATCATCATAACTCTCCAAATGCCGAATTGCAACCTGGATTTCTTGTGACTCTATTTCCCTTAGAACCATCGCCTTCCATCTCCCATGTCGAGCAGTAGAGTTCTCATTCAATGAGCAGCTCTTATCCTTGTCACGGGCTCGGAGTGCATCGGTGACAAATTCTTCACCCAAATCATGATCTCTTGCAGGCTAGGCTTCACGAAGTTTCCACGCTGATTTCTTGTCATTCTAGTTTCAATGTAGTCATTCATATCCGTGCGCAAATGGTCTTTGAAGGGTTTGTTTATTGCAATGCCAAGAGTCTGACGAGAAGGGCTGCCCATCTTCATCATGAAATGCATGGGTCGATGCAGATGTGCTCCGTAGCCACACCCATCACTAGGTCTTATTTTCGGGGTAGGGCTGATACTGCGCAAATGCTTGGAAATCCTGCTAGGGCTTATTTCATGGGTGGGTCTTGTTTTTGTGGAAACATGGTATAACTCTGATGGCCTCTGCTGGTCAGACATTGAATGCCCTCGTCTCTAATGTGAAGGCTGGGATCGCTTCTCTCTGGAGAGGTGTGTGAAGTTAGCTGGGCATGATGGCTTCATGGACCTCATGTGGTCCACGGGCTGGGAATGCCTCCCCCTCCATGCCCCCTTTAAATCAAGGCTTTTGATTAACACTTGCTTCATGCCCTGCCCTCTCCTTCTTAATGTGGCCCCATTGAGTGGGGCTCTTTGAAGCCACATGTCATCGCCAAGTTCAGATCTCCCTGCATAGCTTTTCCCTTGTCTCCATCTGATTGGATTCATTCCAGCCAACGCCCATGGGGATGAATGGGGTGGGGTGAGGGCATCCCAGATGCTGTCTTTGTTAGTCCGGGTAGACTAGAGAAACAAATTCATAGATGCACATATGCAATAAAGGAAGAGGGCTGTATACAAGAGGAATGGGACATTAAGAAAGCATCCTGATCCAGTCCCATCCAAGTCCATAAGTCCGATATTAGCCCATGTGTCGGATACCAGTCTGTAAAGGCTTCTTCAGACTCACGAAGCACATGCAATGATGCCAAGACAATCACAGGCTAATACGTGCAGAGTCTTGTGTATCCAGTGGTGGTAGGAACATCTCAACACTGCCAGGAGTCTCCATGTGGCTTCTCCAGTCCCAGAGGTCTGGTTCCATCAGGGCAAGCCCATGTGGCTCCCCCAGGACTCAGGGTCTATCAGCATGCTGCCATCTTGTCTTGTCAATAGATGTCTCCCAGGGACTGAGTTGATGGTCTCTCATCTCCACGGAGGAAATCTCGCGAGATTTCCCAGAATTCTCAGAGAAAGCCATGCCCACACTGAGATCTCATTGGCTATCTTTAGAATGACAGGCTAGACTCCACTCCTACACTCTTAATCAGATTGGCACCGGAGTACATGACTGCCACACTGCCCTTGGTACTGAGGACACAGAGTGGAGAAGTGTGACTCCCAGGTAGGATAGGGGAGACTAGGGTGTGTCCGGCGATACAGTGATTGAGCTGGGAGAAGGGTCCTGGGCAGCAGGGTTGTGGAGGTCCAGTGAGAGGACCTCATATAGCCAGAGTGGTCCAGAGGTTTCCCTGGAAGAGGCATTTCAAGTGGGTGGGTGGGTGGGAGACAAAAACATCAGAACAAAATGGAAAAGCGTGTTGCAGGCTAAAGGAACAGAGTGGGAGAAGGCCTCAAGACGGAGCAGGGCAGGTTGCAAATTGCTTCCAAAGGTGGCTGTGGCAGAAAGGTAGCCTAGGAGTTGGGGCGGGGGGCGGGGGAGTGAGAATCAGAAGAGAGAAAGCTGGGGTCCAGGTCATCAGGTGGCCTTGTTAAACCATGCCACATTCTCTAGATGGCTTCAAAGTTCAATTAGTCTTCTTCTGCCACAGATCATGGTTATTAAGTTTGTAAAATCATGGCTCATGTCTGATGTACCCCTCTGTCGCTCTACTGACTATCTCCCCGACAAGAATGCATGTTCCACAGGGACCTGGACTCAATGTGGGCTGCGGCTGTGGCTCACACAAGCACCGAGTACATACTTATTGAGGGCAGGAACTCACCTGCCTGTGTCTTGGGCTTAACCAAGTTATTTCAAACCCAGGACCCCATAGGAGTCATCTTTGTTTGCCCTGGGACTAGATGCCCAAATGAGTCAATATCCCTTTCAAGGGGCTTTGAATTCTTGAAGGGCAGTCTATGTTCCCAGTGCTCAACACATAGCCTAGCACACCGCAGACACTCACTAAAGGCGTGGGTGAGAGTCTTCTCTGGGGTAGGGGTGGCACGTGCAGGGCACTCAGTAGGCACTCCAATGACAGGGCCGCACCAGGAGGAGAGGCTTCCTGTCGGGGACAGGCAGTCACAGGCAGGGCCCACCCAGCCAGCCTGGCTGTCTGTGAGGTCTGGGGACACCGTGAGCACCAACGGGGAACTCCTGGCAGTCGGGACCTCACCCCAGTTCCTGTCAGACCCACGAGGTCCCACCTTCCTGGCAGGTAACTCCACTAAAGTGGTGCACCCACAGCTGGGTGGGGGTGGGGATGGGATGGAACAGATGGTGGGAGACCAGGAAACCCCAAGTTCTCCTCCATCTGTTACCTTTAATTGACTTCCCGCAGGAAGTGAAAAAAAAAATAGAATAAAATAAACCGGTGGCAAGCATGCAATTGCTAATTAAAGGCCCTCTGATTAGATAGACAAATATTTACCAATTATGCCTGACCCCGTCTGTCCCTCTTCTGTTGGTACACACCCCCATCACCACCGCGCACCCAGCCGGGGGCTCTTCCACCAAGCCCTCTCCCGAGTTTCAGAGGGGCTCAGACAGGCCCAGCTAGAGGCCACCGGGGTGGGGGCGGGGGGAGACAGTCCGTTACTCAGCTCACTGGGTGCCCGGGGCCGTGCACGCTCAGTGCTGGGCACCGGGGCGGCGGAAGCAGGGTGCTGGGACAGGGTTCTGGGTTGTAGCCTGCACAAAGTTGCCCCCGGAGGGAGGAAGTGGGCTTTGGGGCCCCAGCCTTCATCCTCCCCCAGGACCCCCCAGGGGGCCAGTCAGTAGGCCAAGCCGTTGGCACAGGCAGGAAAGTGCCTGCAGGGGAGGCCTTCTTCTCATTCACAAGGAGCGGTGGAGCTGCGGCCCCACGGAGATCCCTATCCCAAGGGCGGCACGCTGGGCAAACAAGGGAAAGGGACACCCCTGCGGAAGCGGGCACCACCTGGCAGTGTTGATGGAGGCCTTCTATTTGCCACACGCTGTGAGTGGCTCAGGGTGAATGGAGAGAGGACGCAGACTCGTGCCCTGCCCCCACCCCCACCCCCACCCGCGTCTGATAAGAAAAGCTGGCTGTGTCTCACTCGGTCTGCCTGTGCTTCCTTGCCAAGGGCCCGTAGGGATGCCTGGAAGGTACAAGTGACAGCTCTGGGCCCACACCACCTGCTTCAGGTCCCGACGCTACCACATCTGGCTGTGTGACCTCGGGCCCACTGCCTCCCCACTCTGTGCTTCCGACGTCCTCTCTGTGAATTGGAGAACGTGGTTCTAGGTACCAGAATCGATGAGCCTGACACAGCACGAGCTCAGTATGAGTTAGCGGTTGCCCTTCATTTTGGGGTGCTGGCTGTGTATCAGACCCTGTCGCCTGGAGGCCCAGGGCCAGTGGGGCCAGTTCTGCTTTCTCTCCCCCCAGTCCTCGCGGTGTAAAGCGCACGTAGAGACCCACAGCACGCACTGCTGTCTCGCACGCAGGCCTGTGGGAAAAAGAAGCTGTGGTGGGAGGGAGCACTTCTAGGATTGCCCGGCTAGGTAGTGAGCTCTCCATGGTGGTGAGTATGCAAGTCAAAGAGCGAGGGGCTGCCGAAAGGACCTGACTGTGGGAAAAGGCAGGTCGATCGCAACAGGCAGGTTCTGGTTTGGGATATGACACCCCCAGCCCCACCTGGAACCCTAGAGCAAGCTTTCCAGGACCGGCTGGGCAAACCTGTGGAAGCCTAGCACCGGGTCACGTCCTGGAAGTCCATTTCCCTGGTGCGGGGATGACCAGATGAGCCCACTCCTTGTGGCAAGGCACTGGATTTCAGGACAGAAGCCAAGGCAGGAAAGAGGCTGTCCCAGCCCTGTAAGGGAGGCGGGAGAGATAGCCGGGACAGTCTTGACCTAAGGGTTGCCTTGGGGATCTCATCTGCTCTGTGACTGTGGTCTGACTCCTTCCTCTCTTTGGGTGTTAGCTTCTGCACCTGCACCTGAACCAGGTGAGGCCCCCACCCTCCAATGATCGACCAGCATCATGGATGCTCACTGCCAGCTGAGGACAGAGCTGGAACAGCTTGCCAAAGCCCCACCAGGCAGACATGGCGTCTGTTCTGCCCATTTCACGGATGAGGACGTGGAGGCCCTGGAAGGAAAAAGGACTATCCAAGTTCTCCCAGGGTGGACACGACCATGCTGGCTCTCTGGTCCAGGCCTGGTTGCTGCTCTCCCGTCAGATGTTAGTGACCCTGCCCGCCTGCCAGCCACACCTGCCTGGCTCTCCAGGAAGGGCCCCTCTCCCTGCTACACTCCCAGAAAGAGCCCCCTGGCTCCCATTCCCCCCTCCTGGGCTCATACCACGAGAGCCCCATGCAGAGCTGTCTACTCTAGAGGGATATATATTATCTAAATTTGATAAGACAACTTAATTTCACTCCGTGTCTGTTACCGGCGATAAAACCAGGAGACTTTTATGACCCAGCATCCTCGGCAAGATAGTCAGGAACTTATTATACAAGGTCTAACTGGATTTCTCTCTGCAGATGGCTGGGAGCCATGGGCTGGAACGCAATTCGGCAACACATTTGGGGGAATAAATGCAAAATGCTTGTTCCAGCGAGTTAGATAAGGCAGCAGGCTTCTGAGCGCCCCAAGAATTGGATCCACCTTTCCCAGGCCCTGAAGGGTGATTTGGGGAAGGATTTACCCCGGTGGGGAGGAGGGGCTGAGGGCTCCCCCATCTCTTGATACTCTTCACCGCTGGGAAGGCATGTGGAGGCATCTGAGGCTTGGGGGGGTCAGTAACATCTGCTCTTAGAGAGCCAGCAATTCAGGACAGAAGCACAATGAGGGAGCGAGGTGGGGGCGGGGGTGTCGGTGAGGGCCGGGACCCAGAGGCTGGGGACTGACTGCATGGATTGACCAAGAGGGAGGGGTGAAGAGAGGATGAGAGATTTGGGAGGGGGCTCCAGCTTCATTGTGTGAGGTGCCCGTGTGCTGGCATGAACTCTCACAGAAGTGCCCCCCAAAGAGGCCCCCCCCATGGGGGATTCATATTCCAGATTCTAAGGAGCCTCATATTTGGGCTCACAGCATCCCAAGACTGGGGGGGGGGTTCACCATGAAGGTCATTCCAAATTCAAATTAAATCCAAGTTCTCCTAGCCCCAAAGTGAGTTCACGTCAGTGTTGAAAGCGGCAGATGTGGATCTGCAGACTTCCGCCTCACAGGGTCAGCCCCCTGCTTCAGACTTCCATGTCTAGCATAGGCACCCCCACACCCCAGCTTACCTACAGAACTGGCACAGCCTCAGTTCCAGACATCTCCCCTAATGGACTTCACACTCACCTGGACAACTCCGGCCCTGCGCTACCATCAGACCTGGGGGGCCAACCTCAGGCTACCCAGCCTTGGGGTGGGGGTGAGAGTCTCTCCAGGTCCCAGCCCCTGCCAGGTACAGGTAAGTCTCTTGATTGCCACAAACCTGGGCAATATCCCTTGGCCCCGACTTAGCCTCCAGCTCCAGGAGTTTTCCTTTGTCTCCTTCTCCCTGAACTTGGACTTCCACGTGGCAAGCCATGCTTCATCTCTTCAGCCCTTCTTGCCTCCCTGTTTGGACCCAGCAACCTCTGAGTGAGGACCCCTGGGCCCACGTAACCCTCACCACTGTCTTTTCCAGCTCGTTTTTAGGACACCCATTCTGCGGGGGAGGAGACGGGTGCTCAGAGAGGTGGACGCAGCAGTCCCAAGGCCCTCAGCCCAGCAGGATGGAAACTGGCTCTGCCAAGACCTTGACCCACCCCTTGGAGCAAGCAGGAGGATGCCCTTGGACTTTGGGGCTGGGGATGTGAGGGGCTAGCAGGGGGTTGTCCCTGAGACGAAGCTCGCAGTGTTTCCACGCTGGTGAGACGAGTTATTTGCAGGAGATGGGAGGACGGGGGTGCAGGCCTGGAGGACACTGCAGTGAAATCAAGGGCACCGGCTGCCAGAGCCAGTCTGCGACACAGGGAGAGGGGCTGGGAGCTGGCCTTTGCCAGGAGACAGTGATGAATGGGCCGGGTCCAGGCCTTGGGGCCGAAGGGCGAAGGAGGGGCCTGGAAATCACTGCCACCCTGGAGAATCCAGCAGGGGGACTTCCCCACTTTGGGTGGAGGCCCAGGAAGGCTGGAATAGGAACGATTTCCAGCTGGGCCTGCTGGAGTTAACCTGCCCCCCTCCTCCCCAGCTCTGCAGGTTCTGGGGTGGGGAGCAGGGAGGGAGCCCTGCATCAAGGTCTGGGCCTGTATCAGGACCTGGCTACAGGGGGGACACAGGCTCTGTCACTGCGCAGCTGTGTGACCTGGGGCAAGCCAGATCACTTCTCTGGGGCCCAGTTACCCATGAACAGATGCGGCGAGGCTGCCCTGTGGGGTTGTGGGTTTGGAAGATAGACAGTCCACACGACTGCACGTGATGCCAGAAACGAGCTCTGGGGGTGACTGGGGGGTGAAGTGCTGCCCCATCAGTTGGCAGTTTCAAACCCATCTAGCCATTGCATGGGAGAAAGAAGGGGTGACCGTGACAGACCCCTGCAGAGATGACAGCCTTGAAAAATCAGGGGTCCTTCTCCATCCCAAGGGGGCAAACCCCAGAGTTATGCAGGGGACAGATACCATGTCCTGAAGAGAACCCTGCAGGTGCCGTGGTTAAGTGTTACGCTGTGACCCAGAAGGTCACTGGTTCAGACCCACTCCCCGCCCTGTGAGAAAAAGATGGATGTGGCAGGCAGTGTACCATCAAGGTGCTCAGAGGTCCATAAAGATGGCAAAGTTGGAGGCCCAACGGGTCTGCCTTCAGTCGGAATCTGCTGGATCACAAACAATGGGTCTGCTGCTGGACAATGCCCCCCACCCCTCCCAGACCCTGAAAATCACCTGGGGGCGTGGGGGAGTGGGAATCTGGACCCCCTAGCCTAGAGGGATATTGTGTCATTTTTAAAAGAGAAACCAGTAATACGAATCTCAAAGGATTTTCCCTTGGCTCTTAAAAACAACCACACACACAACAAACCAATATCTTCATTTTCACCCCCCCCCTTTAAGCTAATTTGTGGAAAATTAAAACGGGGAGCTCGCTGAGGCTGACATTTTAATTGGATCTTGTCTGGCATCCTCTCTAGGATTCCCTGATTAGCTTCCTCCACTTTGCCGTGAGCCCCTTCTGGCCCTTGGAGGGCCCAGGTATCTGCACACAGGGCGCAGGGCATCGGCTAGCCTCTCAGCTACTGACAGGTATGGGGTTAGTGACCCAGACACGAGTGTAAGCTCTGCTGGCCCCTGGACAGGTTATGGGTCTGGACTCCCCGCTCTCTGCACCCACTGCCTCTCTGGAAAGAGGATTCATCTGAAGATTCCATGACTTCTCCTGGGAGCCTTGATATTCCGTGAGGTGCAGCCCTGCCCACCCTGTCCCCAGGCCCCTAGGGCTGAATGTTCTTTTTAGCTTTCATTCAAAACACCCATCGCTCACTGCTGGGAACCTGGACGATCATAGGGGATGTGCTCTGGGGGCTCCCTTCCTGCCCAGAGTGTACCCAGCAGAAACTTATTTATTTTTTTTGGGGGGGGCATCACTGCCCTCTGGTGGGAGTAGGAGGCCCAGCCTTGCTCCTGGCGAGCTGCTGCTGGATTTGAACCTCCAACTCAGTGGGCCGCAGTCTCACGCACAACTCCTACGCCACCGGGGCTCAGCCCAGAAACTTATTTTATAATCGGCCCATTTGATGGGTGGGCACGGGGAGGCTCAGGAGGGTTAAGCCACGTGTCTCTGGTCATCGGAGACACGGAGCCCAGGATTTGAATTTAGCGCTTGGTTTCCAAAGCCCCCTCCACTCAGCCTCAGTTTTCCAGCTTTGGGTTAATGCACATCCCTCCCTGTTTACCCCCCCTCCCCCCCCCCCTACAAATTCTCTGGCTGGCACGTGACAGCTCACATCCACTTCCTTGCAGAACGAGGGGGCGGGGCCAGGAGCTAGAGCGCCCTGGCACTCGCTCCCCCTTATCCCAGCCCCAGCCGCAGGCGGGCCCTCAACTCCACCCCACGGGGGGTCGTAATCAGCACTAATCAGTCACCGCTAATTACTCAGCCCGTGGGGAGTTGGTGGCATCGCCAGGAGGGAGCAGCGTCGGCGGGCAGGGGCGCGCGAAACCAAGTTCCAGGCTTGCCTTGCGCAGTGGGCCGCTGGGCACAAGGCTCTTCCTGCGCCACCGGGTGTCGTTTCCCTGGTTACGCGCCTTGTTGTTGGCCGCTGCGGCGGGCGTGGGTTCCTTCCGACTCATAGCGACTCTCTGACTCTCTGTAGAGCAGCGTGAGACGCACCGTCCTCACAATTGTTAAGCAGAGCTCATTGTAAGACACGTGTCCATCCATCTCATGGAGGGTCCCCAGGGGAGGGGGATTGAAAATCGGGAGGCCTCCTCTGAGTTCAGAAGTGCAGGGGAAAGAGAGCTGGGTGGTTACCCCATGGTCATGGGGACTTGAGCTCAGACCCCTGCCCTCAGCTGCAGGCTGGTTCCTCGGCCGTGCGTTCCGTGGGGGTAATTACGGTCAAACGACCCGCATCACCTAACATGCAGGGTATGAGGGTTTAATACGCACTTGGAATGATTCCTGACAACAGAAGTGCTCAGTCAGGCCAACTCTGGTTATGGAGGGTGAACCTGGGTTGAGGGGAGGGGGGCGTACCACACGATCAGCCGTTTGCAACCACCAGCAGCTCCTTGAAGAAAGACGAGGCTTCTGAGTCCCGTAGAGATGTCTCCTCAGAAGCCCACAGGGGCTGTTCCACTCAGCCCTATGCGGTCGCTATGAGTCTGAATCGACTGGATGGCCCTGAGTGTCCTGGGGTGGTAGAGGAGGGTTGGGGGGGGGCGTGGTGAAGCGCTCCTCCACTCTCAGATAACCGGGGCTGCTCCCTGGATAAAGGTGGCCGCTGGCATGCCGGGAGCCTTAGGCAGGCCGCTCGCTCTCTGGGCCATGGGGCCCGTGAGTCGGAATGGGTTGGGTTGGTTATAGAGTTTATAGAATCCCTGGGGAGTGTAGATGTGGTTGGCTGTTAACCGAAAAGTTGGACTTTTGAGCCCACTTTGGAGGCTCCGCAGAAGAAAGGCCTGGTGACCCACTTCCTGATGACCAGCTGTTGCAACCGCCGGGAGCAGAGCTCTACTCAGACACCCACGGGGTCGCCGAGAACTGGCATGCACTTGAGGGCAACGGGGATCCTTCTGCTTGTTATTTTCGTGGCGAGGGGGCCGCTCACTTGCATCTTCTCATTCGATTCTCAGGACCCATTGATGGAAAACAAAATCCAACCTTCAAACGCACGGCCATGGAGCGATCCCGACGGGGCTAGAACTGTCCCTGTGGGTTTCCTAGACTGTAATGCTTCAGGGAAATAGAAAGCCCTGTCTTTGTCCCTTGGAGTTTGTGGCGGTCCTGTATTTGTGATGTCAATTTCATGATTGGGATGTGGTAGGGGTGGAGTCTAGCCTGTTAATCTGGAGATGGCCATTGAGTAGCCGATGAGACCTCTGTGTGGGCATGGCTTTCTCCTGAGAATTCTGAGAAGTTTCGTGGTATTTCCCAATTGGAGAACAGAGACTTGACTCTCCGTCTCTGGGAGTCAGTCTCTGAGATGACCAACCACTGACAAGACAAGATGGCAGCGTCCGAGGAACTGGAGGAGCTGGAGGAGAAGCCACACGGCCTTACCCTGATGGAACCAGACCCCTGAAGCTGGAGAAGCCACATGGAGAGCCCTGCCAGCGCTGAGTTGCTTCTACCACCACTGGATGCTGTTGATGGACCCTGAGCCCTGGAAGCGAGGCGCCCTGGGGAGACCCCTGACAGCGTCGGGATGCTTTGACTGCACATGCTTTGTGAGTCAGAAGGAGACTTTAGAGACTGGTATGGGACATATGGGCTAATGTTGGATTTATGACCTTGGACTGGACTGGGTTGGGGTGCTTTTTCAATGTTCCATTCCTGTTGTATTCCCTTCTATCCATATGCGTGTCTATGAATACGTGTCTAGTCTACCCGGACTAACACAGAGTGGCTGGTAGTTTCAAACCGCCCACCTTGCCGTGAACAGCTCAATGCATAAACGCACTACGCCACCAGAGTTCCAGCTCTTGACGAAGTGGGTGTTATTATGGATGAAGACGCTGAGGCTCAGAGAGAAGAAGCCTTGCCTCACTCAGCTGCCTTCCATCCTCTGAGCACGCACTCAGTGCATTCCCTGAACCCTTCCTGTGCTTAGAGCCTAGTGCTGAATCTCCCCTCTCTCACACACACACACACACACACACACACACACACACACACACACTATACACACATAGGCACACCCCAGAGGGACACGTCCCATTCCCTGTATAACTGGGGAGGCAGTCAGAGGGCCTCAACTAATGGAAGTCCTTGGGGTTTGGGTGCCTAATGAGCCCCCTTCTCCTCATAAACATCTCATGTAAATTTCTTTCATAATTACACTGAAAGCTATCAAACTATCTAATTTAATTTCTTTGCGAAAACAAATAGCTATAGTGGCCTAGGTGCTGGCATAAATACTTCAGGCAGAACAGGCAGGATTGCTGCAGGGTCAGGCCTGGCTGGCTGCAATACCCACTTAATAAGTACTATTTATTGGGCCCCAGCCCCCAATCTTGCAAGAGGCTAGATTCTGCTGACTCAGCCCCAAAGCAAGGCCAGCTATTGGGGCCACGGCGGCAATGTGGGCAGGCGGGGGGGGGGGAGCGGAGGGGAAATATGTTGGGTAATTAATTATCCGTCTTTGTACATCCATAACTTTTTATTAAACAAATATGCAAATGCTGTCTAACCAGTTGCCTTTGCCTGGAGCTGCCGGGGGGCTGGCTGTTAATCTGCCGCTGGGTCTGAGGGGACAAGGCCTGCATAAAAAGTGGACTGGGCTGGGGTCTGTCTCTCCCCCTTCACTCACTTGTCCATGAGACCTGGGTTTATGAGCCAGGGTTGCTGACCCAGGTCAGCGGATTCTGCCTTGCTAATGACCACTGCTCATTGTTGGTATCTCTTTCCCCCTGATGCCCAGGCTCTGGGTTCAATCGCCATTGCTCCCTGTTTCACGCTTGCCCAGTGTGCCTCGGCTGCGCGGTCTTCCACCCTTCTTGTTCTCGCCCCAGGACCTTGGCACATCCTATTTTTCTTGTCGCAAGGGCTTCCTTGACCAGTTCTTGTTTGGGACTCAAGGTGTGTTCGCCTGGATCAACCAGAGAAACAAAGCCAGAGACCCTCATGTATAAGAAAGAACTTCATAGCCAAGAGCAACTGAATATTGAGAAGGCATCCCAGCCCAGTCCAGATCGAGTCCATAAGTTGTATATTAGCCCATATGTCCAAGACCAGTCTATAAATCTCCTCTTCAGACTCACGCAACACATGCGGATGCCGAATGCAAGAAGATCACAGGCCAGTGGATGGAAAGTCTCGTAGATCCACTGGTGGTGGAAGCATCTCAGCTCTGGTGTGTTTCCATGTGGCTCCTTCAGCTCCAGGGCTCTGGTTCTATCCGCTTATCTCCCTGTGGTGTGTCCACAGGAATGTCAACAGGGAGTGAGTGCGTGTCTCCCCCTCTTTATATCCTTAATGCCTCCAAATGAGGTCATCAAGCTGCCACCTGATTGACAGGCTAACCTCCACCCCTTCACTCTTAATAGTCTCAAGTTGACAACAGGTTATGTAACAACCACACACGGTTAAATTAAGGCCACTCTCTCCTTCCCTGACCACATTGCCTTTTCATTACCTGCCTTCCATGGTGCCTTGCACACAGATGATTTTTTATGAGTTAATATTTTTCCCCTCTTCTTTCAGAATGTAACTTCCAAGAGAGAACAGTCTTGCTTCATACACTAGGACAGTGTAGACAGTTCCAAAGCAAACCTGTCTTCATATTGATTTCAGCTCACTGCGACCCATAGGACAGAATAGAACGGTCCCTAAGGGCTTCTAAGACTCTTTATAGGAGGAGAAAGCTTCATGTTCCTCATCAGAGCAGCTGGTAGATTTGAACCACCGATCTTGTGGTTAGCAGCCCAACTCAGAGCCACTGTGCCACCAGGACTCCAATCTACACAGTCAGCAAGGGTGCTAAGAATACCTTACCTGACTGGCCGGATAAAGGAAGGCAGGGGCGGCTGAGCCCCGGTGGCGTATTGGTTGTGTGCGGGACTGCGGCCCACTGGGTTGGTGGTTCAAATCCAGCAGCAGCTCTCCAGGAGCAAGGCTGGGCTTCCTACTCTCACCAGGGCAGTGATGTCACACACACAAAAAAAGGAAGGCAAGGGCTTCCTCACTCTCTCCTGGTGCCCCCTCACCTTCTTCATGCCCTTCAGGCTGAACTTGTGTGCCACCAAGTTGGTTCCAGCTCATGGCTTCCCAACATGACGCGGTCAAGCTGTCCTCCAGGGTTCCCGAGAGCAAGGTGCCAGTTCTGACCGTTTGGTTCGTGCCCGAGAGCTTGACCACCCATGGTGCTCCCAGAGCTCCTTCCATTTCAGGAGCCCAAACCCAAACCCACCGCCATCGAGTCCTTCTGACCTTATGGGACAGAGCAGCACGGCCCCTTTGTACTTCTGGGCCTGTGAATCTTTTCAGGAGGAGCAGACAGCCTCATCTGTCTCCCCTGATGGGACTGGTGGGTTTGCATTGCCGACCTGGCCACCGGTGTCTGAGCCACTATCCGACCAGGACCCCTTTCCGTTTCAGAGTCTTTTCAAAACACAGTCTGATGATGTCACCCCTTCCCACCGCCCACCCCCTCTTCGTGGAGAACCTTCCATGTCTCCCTAGTTCTTTTCAGTAAGATCCAAATTCTGCTGTTAACCCTTTATGGCCTGGCCTCTGTTGGCCTCTCCATTGTCTCGGCACCCATCATACCAAACGCCAGACTTGCACATGAGCCCTGGCACATGAGCACTGTTCCAGCTGCCATGGTCTCTTCCACACCTGGACGTGCCCGGCTACCTTGAGCTCAGACTCTTGACCCGCGGAGACCCAGGCAATGCGCGTGTGTGGTTTGCAGCTCCTAAGTGTAGGGTGCATTTGTTACGCAGCAGCAAGGAGACAGTTTGCTGGGTCATCAGGGCAAGTTACTCCATCTTTCGGCACTTTGGTTTCTAGATCTGTGAAATGGGGTTAACAGGCAGACCCACTTTGTGGGGCTGAGGTGAGGGCTCGGTGAGTAAACTTGACCCACTGCCTGGTCTACAGTCAGCCCATACCAGTCAGCATAGCCCTCGAGTGGACGGCCACTGATAGCCCCCCTTCTGGACAGAGTCTGTCTGCTGCGCAGGCTCTCTGAGGCCACGCATCTTTAAGGAGCAGGCTGCCTCTCTTTCTCCCACAGAGCCAAGAGTGGGTTTCAGCTGCTGAACGTCGGACCCAATGTTGAATCTACTCCTTGCAGTCTGAGCAGCTCTCAACGCACACTCGGGGGCATCGAGTCAATGCCAAATCTTCATGACCCTAGAGGGCAGGGTGCACTGTTCTGTGGGTTTCCGAGACGAGAACTTTCCGTGCACCGAAAGCCTCGCTTTTCTCCCATGGAGCAGCTGCTGCTTTTGAACTGCTCACCTTGTGGGGCACAGTGAACGAGTCATCCGCTAGTCTCCCAGGTGTGCTCTCTGAACACCTAGGGAGGCTTGAGCAGGTGTGGCATTGATGTGAGCGGGATCCCAGGGAGGGAGCTGCAATCGACCATGCGGCCAGCCGGACCTGCAGGCTGGGAAGCGGAGTGGGTGTTGGAGACGCGGTGGGGCTACTGTCCCCGAAAGAGCGCGATTGAAGGACTTCATCAGGGAGCTGTCCATGTAGAAACTGTTGAGAGGCCGCACCTTTGGCTGCAAAGACTTTTATTTTACAAAAGAACAAGGCAAAAAAGCTACTGCTGCTGCTCTTGGCATGAAGTACCAGCTTCTGGAGGTGGCATTTGCGGCCCGTTAGGACCCCTTGGCCCCTGCTTGGAGCCCTGGTGGGTGGTGTAGTGGCTACTTGTTGAGCTTCTAACTATAAGGTCAGCAGTTCGAAACCACGTGCCGCTCCATAGAAGAAGAAAGAACGTTCTTCTCCTAGGAAGTATTATAGTCTCAGAAACTCACAGGGGCAGTTCTTCACTGACTCAATGGCAGGGAGATTTTTTTTGGGGGGGGGGAATGGGGGCATCCCTGCCAGCTTCATGGCTGTGCTGGGGAACTGCTGGGTTCAGGCAGCATGGGTGCTGTCCCATTCCATCCTAACCCGTGGGTCACATGTGAGTTACAAGCATGGACGCCGGGTTCACAGAGGTTAAGTCACTTGCTCAAGGGCCCACAGGCAGAATAAGAGATTGGACCCCACGGACGTCCACCTCTGGTTCAGTGCTTCTGCTTGCTCTCAGAGTCTCCCAAAGCCCTGACATAGTGTGGTCACTAAGTACCAGGATGACCCCTGCTCCTTTCCCTTTTCCAGCCCTTGTCCACTTCTCAGGTGAGCCAGCAGTGGGGAAGCGCTCCCCTGCTCAGAGGTTTGGGGAGCAATGCTCAACCCAGAGGAGGGTCACAGCCAAAGGGGCCTGGGGCATCGGCCCAGCGACTCTGCTCAGTGGCCTGCCTTAATGGGGGAGGAGGAGGCAGCGCGAATCAGCAGGGAGAGCTGCCCATTAGCCCTAATTAGCAGCCCTTCTGGAAAAGAGCTTGGGCTGAAATTAAGATGCTGTCAGTTGGTCCCAGCTGGGTCGTAGCAGAGTGGCAGCTGCAACATTTCCGGAGCCTGAGCTTGAAAGATCCAGCTGGGAGGACCTCCGCTGGCCTCCACCTGGACCCGGCTGCCCCAGCAGTGGCCCGTGTCTCACCAGCCAGGCCTGCTCCCTGGGACCCCCCCCCCACCCAGGACCTGCAGAGCCTCCACTGAGACCCCTCCCACAGCCCCAGACGCGGGCCCCTCTAGACCCATTTTGCCGAGGAGGAAGTAGAAACCTTGGGAGTTTTCACAAGAGGCCCAAGGCCACACGGCAAGGGGCACAGCTGGAGTGAGTTTGGGGGCCCCTTGAACTAGTGTCCTGAGCCCAAGGACCAGGGGATGAAGAGAGGCCAGACAAAACCCGCAGGACTGGGGACAGGACCTGACCCCCAGACCCCCTCACTGACTCCAGGGTCAGGGTAAGTTATGCTGAGCAGGGGAGGTGTGGGGAGGGGCAGGCTGGATGGACAGGAATACTGGTCAGGAAGGATCAGCCCCCCTCTCGAGTCTCCACTTTCTCCCTGGAGGCGCTAAGAGTACACCAGCCTTTAAACCCCGCCAAAACAGCTTCAAAAGCCCTCAAGCTGCCTTTTGAGGAGTCATTGGAGGTGATTTGTGGAGCAGAAGCAGCGTGGGGAAACCCCGGTGAGGGGAAGGGAGGTTGCTGCGTGGCCAGAGTGGGACGGTGGGGTCCAGGCCTCCGGTGCCCCAGCCGGGTCTAATGAGAACTGCAGCAACACGGGGAGAACTGATTATGCCCTTGATACGCCGGGTGCTTTGCAGGGATTAACGCTTTAATCCTTGCAATTAACCTTCTAAATCAAAACCAGCCACTCCGATTCAGGGCATTCCCATGCGTACCAGAGCACGGCGGTGCTGGGGGGCGGGGCGGGGGGCGGCCACGGCTGAGTCTGCCAAGCCTTTCTTTTGAGGGCCTCCAGGGCGGAGGCACTCTTCCACCTCTGTGCGCTGCCGAGGGGTTGAAGGCTGGCGTACACCAAACACACTGCTCTCCGGCCTAGCAGGACTCACAGGGAACCCACAGAGCGGAGTTGCTTTCTGGGGCAGCACTGCCTCGTCTTTCACCTGCAGAGCGGCTGCTGGGTTCAAACCAGGGACCTTTGCATTCATAGCCGAAGGCTCAATCCACTACCCCACTTGAAGAGTGGAAGAAACCGGTCCAGAGGGTGAAGCGTCATCCAGGGCCACGTAGATCCTAGGCGAAGGAGGCCAAGTTCAAATCCAGATCTTTCCCCCACCCCCCACACACTTGAGGCTCTGTCCTTCTGTAAAGAACACCCACGGGAAATCGCCACGCCCACGTGCTTACCTGCTGCCCTGGGCTGCTCTCCGCCTCACAGGTTAGCGTCACCAGAGTGCTGTCCGTACAGAAGCAATCACATGGCCTGCAAAGCCGAAAACAGTCCCTGGCGGGTCTTGTGCAGAAACCAGGTTGCAGACGACTGTCACAGATCACTTCCTGCCCGCCCCAGCCCCAGCCTCAGAATTCTAGAACATCAGAGCTGAAAGCAGTGTAGAGTATCTGTCTGGTGGAGGCACAGAGAGGGGAAGGGGCTTCCCCCAAGCATGCACCGCAAACAGTAGGAGAACCTGGTGAGAACCCAAGACCCTAACCCAGCCAAGCACGTTAGCGGCAGGAAGCCCCGAGGGTTAGCGTCAAGTCCAGTCCTCACAAAGGCCTGGTCTGTGCGCCCCTGGTGAGCTCTTGTAGACTTCCATCACCCGAAGGACCACCTGGCGGGAAAGGTGGGCGCTCCTCCCTCCCATTCACTCTCCCCCTCTGGTGACGCCCAAGAGGAAGGGTTGTTGGGTGTCTAACCCCTCTCTGGGTGAAAGGCGCCTGACCTGAGCCAGGGTCTTCCCAATCACTTCATCCAGGGCGGTGGGGCGAGGGGGAGTGAAGCAGAATGGAAGCTCACACCACCCGGGGTAGGGAAGGAGTCTGGAGGACTCCACGGGCTGCCAGGAGAATGAACAAATCCATCGTAGAAGAAGTGCGGTCAGCAGGCTCCTGGGAGGTGAATGTGCGGAGACCCTGGCTCGTTGGACGTGGGGTGCATGAGGGCAGGCCAGGTGCTGGAGAAGAACATCGAGATGGAAGAAAAACCCACACTAAACTCGCTGCCACTGAGCCAGTTCTGACTTACAGAGACCCTGAAGGACAGGGTGGGCCTGCCTCAGTGAGTTTCTACTCCGTCAGGAGTAGAAAACCCTGTCTGCTTCTCAAAGAGCCGCGGGTGGTTTCAAACTGCTGACCCTGCGGTTTGCAGCGCCACGCCGGCCAGGACTGGTCCCTGGTAGAGGGTCAGTGGTGAACATGAGGGACGTGTGTTGACCCAGGAGCCAGAACGTGGGTTCAAACATTCCGGGGTGTTGAAGATGGCCCAGGGCCAGGCAGCACTCCCTTGTCATGTACGAGGTCCCCCCCATGCATTGGAGCTGACCGGAGGCCAGGAACCACTGACTCACCCCCGAGGAACCTTCCTGGGTGAGGCCGTGGGGGAGTGAAAGTCAGACCGCAGCCCTCCAGCGGGCAGGCCGGGCTGTGACAGCATTACTTTATGTTAGTGTGTCCATTTTCCCGTCGCCATCTAAGTCCTGCGTTGCTTCGTCCCCACTTACTGTACGGATGTAGGTTTTGCTTTCAAAATAAAATCAAGTCTAAAAAGAGTTGTTTGAAGAGAAATATTAAGTAAATAATAGTCCCAGTGGTGCTTGGGGAAGGAAGAAGTCATGAATATGGAAATAGAATGGCTGGAACAGGGAAAACACGGGGGAGGGGATTGAGTCCCACGTTCTTCTGGAGCTGAGTCTGAGGGTCGGGTTTAAGAGCAGAACATGATCTTCAAGTAGGGAAGGGCTGCTGGGCCCGGTGGGGCAGGTCGAGCAGTGCACAAGGCTCATTCACGGGAAGATGAAGCCACGTCTTCTGACTCGAGATACAAGCCCTGTGGGGCTGGGCCACCTCGGAGACAGCTCGATGGTCTGACGGGCAGGGGTCAGGCGTCCCTAAAGTGGGGGCTCTCCCCAGCAAGCTGCTGTGTGGTGACAAGGACCTTGGTCAAGGCAGAGCAGCTGGAAGCTGTCATTGACAGAAGCCAGGCCGGTGGGTGGGTCAGAGCAACCTGGTCTCGGGGTTGACACTGCCACTTTCTTATTGCGTGACTGGAGGCAACCTTCCCTCTTCTCTGTTTCTGTCGCTGTGACGTGGGCTCAGTGGTGACTGGGCCTGACTCCCAGGGCTGTCCGGAGAGACAGGCGGCACACCGTGGTTATGGCACAACTGGCAGGTGGACTGTCCTGAAGAGACTGGGCCAGAGCATCAGGTGTGTGTTGGGAGTGGGGGGTGGGGTGAGGGGGCCAGGAGCGGGCTTCCTGCCAGAGATCCCACCGCCCTGCTCCAAGCTGGGGACTGGGCAGTGCTGATTCCGAGGCCTGAGCATC
Source organism: Nesogale talazaci (assembly GCA_004026705.1). NCBI lineage: Eukaryota > Metazoa > Chordata > Mammalia > Afrosoricida > Tenrecidae > Nesogale > Nesogale talazaci. The sequence continues at coordinate 21,580 of PVJH01017284.1, read as the reverse complement.
TACCCAGCCACCCGGATGCTCCCCAGCCGCCAGGCAGCTGGTGTTTTATGGGCAGATCATACACACCGGGCTTCTGCTGCAGGACCTGGGGACATTCTAGAAATGGTATTCGGGCTGGAGTGTGAAAGGGGACTGCAGACTCTCCCTTCTTACGCCCCAGCGCCGCTGCAAAAGGGAGAATCAGATGAAGTCAAACAGCCAGCTGTGGACAGAGTATTAGGTGGGGGGTGGGGGGGTGGGGCCAGGAGCAGACTTCCTGCTCCCCCCCGCCACCCGCCCACTGTACAGAGCTCTGGAGCCTCAGAGGCTGAGTGGCTAGCATTCCAGATGGGCACGGATTATTCCAAGCTCGTCTCCTCCCTCTCCTTTCTTCTGTGCCTGCACATATCTGTCCAGCAGCTGTCCTGTCTGTTCACCCACCACCCAAGAGAGAGTTCCAGAGTGGCCACCCTAGCTGGGCACTGGGTAAGATGCCAAGGACTGGGCAGTGGTCAAGACAGAAGAAGTTTCCATCCTCCCCGCTAAACCTTCATCTGTGAATCGACCTACTCACCAGAAGGGTTTCTGTTTCACATGCTTGGCGAGTGGTGGGGACACAGTGATGACCCAAAGGGAGATCGTGGGACTCTAGGGGTGTCTGGGAAGATGCCATCCAGGACTTTGAGGAGGGACACTGATGGGTACATCTGGGACTCTAGCTACGACTCCCAAGGGCTGTGGCTATGACCCTTGATGTCCCCCAAGGAGACCATCAATGAGCACGAGGACCACCTCAGGGTATTAGTGTTAACCCTTGATGTGTCCCCAGGCTCTTTGATAATGAATGGTGCTGGTGCTCCGATGACCAGTGTCCCGGTGAGGACTCTGCTGACTAGCACTTACGCCAGGAGGAGGGGCCCTTTCCATGCTTCCCGCTGGGTCCTCAGTTCACCCTCCCCATGCCTCCCTTCCCTACCCAGTTCAGCTTCCTGCAGCAGATAGCCCTGGGGCTGCCCCAGACAGCGGCAGTGTGATGTGACCATGGCGGTGCTGGCAGGGCAGGCTTCCCCACTGGTGGCCGATTGATCTCCTTGCCTGGGAGTCTCTCTGCAGCTCAGATGTCATTTTCCACAAAACCCCCCTCGTTCTGGCAATTACTGAGAATTACTTATGAAGAGCGAGAGCGTGCACTTATTGATTAGTGCCCCTGAGAAGCTCAGGAATTATTTAGAGTAGATTAGCCTAACTTTCTTCTGCCTTTTGGGAAGTTGGGATCCCTGTTATTTAAGGAGATTAATCAGCTCATCAGAGCACCTCGCCCATCTCCTTTTTGGATGATCCGGGGCAATGTCATTTAAACCTTGTCTCGGCAATATCTTTTCCCTTACTCCCTATCATCCGCCTCTTTGCACCATTGTGGTCCAGTCTGCTTTTCAGGACTCTGAAAAATCTGTTAATCAGGACTCTGGGATGGCACCTCTTGGGGTGGGTGGGGGATGGTGGTGACTGTGCCTACCTCCAGCAGTCACAGGTTTATTTACACCGATGGCCTTGCTGTCTAGATTTCGGTCCTGGCACTGCCTGGGCAGGCCTCCCCTCTCAAGCCTGGACTCTCTCGGCTGTCACATGGGGAAGGCTCCAACCGTTTCACACGCTAAAAGAGCAGAGCTTTCCAGAGACTGCTGCCCGGGCTGCCTGCCCACTCCCAGATGTCAATCCCCGGCCTGCTCACTTCCAGGTACAGCTCAGACCCTCTCTTCCCTCTCAGAAAGTCCCCCCAGCCTTTCTCTGGGAAGGAAGTCCTGGGGCTCAGCGAGGAAGGGAGGCGGACATCTGCAGGGCAGACTCGTGGTACGTCTCACCTGCCCCTGACGTGGAGTTGGAAAGAGGCAGGTTCAGGATCGGGGCAGACTTGGGTTCCAGTCTCAGCATGAGCCCTCCTGGGTGGGCTGGCCTTGGGCAGATCCCTGTATTTTTTGGACTGTAAGATGCACCCAGTTTTTAGAGCAGGAAAATAGGAAAAAAATATTCTGAACCAAATGGTACCAGGATACTGAACTATTTAGTAAATAAAAGTAAAATGCGGTAATATTTTATGATGTAAACTCAACGGTGGTGTTAAAAACCATCATCACTTTCATTAGCACATGAGAAGAGGCGTGTGCTGTGCCCATTCTGAGACCTGACTGACATGGAGACTCCAGGAGGCGGGACTTCCCCCGAACACACGGCCATCCACAGCCTGTAGACAGCAGCGGGCAGTCAACAGGCACGTGGGATCCTAAACAAACGTTCTGGGATGCCACAGACGCACTTGTGTTTTCCCTCCACTTTGGGGGGGGGGGGGAAGTGCGTCTTATGGTCCGACAGAGACGGAGACGGCATTTCACCTCTCTGAGCTCCAGGCTCCTCCTTATCCAAGCGATTCTGGTTGTTCAATGAGTCAGGTAAAAACTGGGCCTGAAGCTGAGAGGAAGGGGCGCTGGCCCGCTGGAAGGACACCTCTGGGCTGTCGTGGCTCAAAACTTGGTCTCTGCCTCGCTGTTAGTCCATGCGGATTCTGCTTCACAGCGACCCCTTTCGACACGGCACAAGTGCCCATGGCCACGTCCCTGGCTGCAGTCTTTCTTTCATTTTTTAAAATTTCTTTTTACCCCCAACACCCCTGGTTGCAGTCTTTCTGAGAGCGGGTTGCCAGGTCTTTCCTCCCCGGAGCCAGTGGGTGGGGTTGACTCACCTACCTTTCAGTTAGCAGCAAAGTGCTTCACCAGCTGCACCACTCCGTTCCCCAGGCACATGCAGAGCTGAGGTACCCCCACGGCCAGACTTCTCAGCCCTGGTGGGGAGGGGCCGGGCACTAGGCGGGGAAGCTGTTCCTTCCAGAACCCCACAGGCCCCGGCGGGGCCCCTCTCCGCAGGAAAAAAGTGTGAAGTCAAATGGGTCCCGAGGTGGAATCTTTTCCAAATGTCAGGGCAATCTGTGGTCCATTACCTCGAAATGCGAGCGGCACTGCTCAGGGCCCTGAATGTCAGCGCCCAACTGCGGTGAATGAGGAACAGCCGCTTGACAGGTGGGGCCCAGGCGCCCGCCCCGCCAGGGACCTCAGCCAGGCTGCCTCATGTTTCCTCGGTGTTCCTGGGCCTCCGGCGTGCAGCCACCCTGGGTGGGAGGTGTTTACCCGGCCCGGGCTGTGATCTGGGGGTGTCTGTCCTCTCAGTGCGTGTGTGTGTGGGTTTACGCACACGAGTGGGCGCCGGGCATCGTGTGTGCACCCCTGCATTAGCTGTGGCACCGGAGACTGCTCCACCCCCCAGATGCACACTGACACACTGCGCCGAGAATGTCTGCGGGCACACTCTGTGCCCCTGTGTGTCTGTCTTTGTATGTGAGGCTCTGCGTGATTGTGTGTTGATATGAGTGTGAGTGTGTGTGTGTGTGTGGGGGGGGTGCATGTACGTGTGCACATGGCGGTGGATAAATCCCATCTCAGCTACAGAGGTGGCAGAGGAAACTGGGGTGGGTTGTGTGTGTGCTTCTCTGCCTCACTGCTCCTGTGGTGGGGGCATTTTGGTGGCTGCCCGCTCTGCGGGGTCTGTGATTGGCTGGGCGGGATGGGGATTAAATTGCCGCCAATTACCATGGAGTGAATGGTGAGCTGTGAGGCCGGAGGGATGGGGCATGCATGCCAGGAGCTGCCAGCCACGACGGGGATTAAAAGCCCCGTGCTGGCAAACAATCGGAGTGGGTCTGGGGGCGGGGGTGGGTGTGGGTGTGGGTGTGCAGTGCGTCCCTGCATTTGCCTGTGGGTCTGGAAGACTGCACAGGAGGAGTAGGGAGGGTGAGGGTGGAGACAGCCAGCACACCAATGTGTCCCTTGTGTGTATGTGTGTGGTTGTGTTGGCCTGCATGCGTGTCAGGCTGTGCATGTGAGTTATGTATTGACTGTGTCCGTGTGTGTCTCCTATTCGTGAATATGTGTGTGTGCGCCTCTGTATATGAGTGTGGGCGTCTTGCGTGCCTTCATTTATCTCGCTGGCCTATCCTTTTCTGTATGAGGTCAAGGCTGGTGTGTGTGGCCGCGCGCGCGCATGCGTGTACCCCTCCGTGGCTCTTTGTGAGGGTTGAGTGAACCAGTGGGCTTGAAGGAAGAGGAAAGAGAAGGCCACTTGCTACCTGCCTCCTCCCCGTCCCAGAGCCCAGGCCTCTGCCCCCGGGCTGCACACAGAGCAGACACCCACCCAAGGGTGGAAGATGACGCACAGTCCCGGATGGGACCTGGGTGAGGGGCGTGCTGAGAGCACCTGGCGTGAGGAATGAGCCGCCGTCAAAGCGCATCTCCCTCCTGCTACTCCCCAAAGGTCCCTGTCACAGGTGTGTGGGCTGGAATGAGAGCTGCCTCTCCTCCCGCCCTCCCCTCTGCTTCCTGAGCATCCTCAGTAGTCACCCCTCTGGGAGACCTTCGAGATAACTCCAGCTGGCCCACCTCCCAGCCCCTCCCCTGCGCTGCCCTGGGCCTCCCCTCCCCTCAGAGGCTCCCTCCCGGCCTGTCACCTTGTCCCTGTCTGTGCGGTGTCCTGGATGTCTCAGCGAGGGCATCCACTCTCTTTCTGGGCTTGGGAAGGGACTTAGCCTCATCTTACCTTCACCTTCACCAAGTCCCCTGTCTGTGCCCTAAAAGCTGTGTGCCAGGACGGAGCCCAGAGCTTTCGTCCTTGCAAGGAATCCCAGGAGGCAGGGGCCAGCCCTGTTCTCCACAAGAGGACATGAAACCCAAGGAGGAGAACTCCAAGAGTACCCTGGAGTCTTAATGACCGGCCAGCAGACACTGCAGGGACCAGCCAGGTCTCTTCTCTCACCTGGCCCATTCCACAGGTGAGCACATGAGGCTCAGGGGCCCCTTCACCTCCATCTGGTCCTCAGAGTGCAATTTGACCCTCGGGCCCCATCACTCCCCACTCTCTCCCAGTCTCATAAGCTCTCACCATGTCAGCGGGCCTGCAGAGGGAAATCAAGAAGCCGACGCCGTTAGCCTCCCAGCCTGAAACTGCTGGGGCTTGCTTAGAAATGCCTGCCCCTCTGCTCCAACACGTCTCGAATCCATCTGACTGCCCCTGACCCCGGACCCCAGGCTCCTCCCAGGTTCCCTGGTTCATCACCAGCGTCTGTGTCCTTGCCACTCAAGCCTGGGCCTTTGACTTTCTTTCCCGCCACCCGGCATGGAATCAATGGCCGACTTATGCGATGCCCGTCTCCTCCACATCTCTCAAACCCATTGGGGATGGCGCAGTTTAAGCCTCGCCGTCTGTCTCCAGGATGCCTGCTTCAGTCTCCCATATCCGTTAGAATTAGGCTTGGCTGCTTGGAGCAGAAACTCCAAACCACAGTGACTTCTACAAGTGGGAAGCTTATTTCTCACTCACGTAAGCCAAGTCCCGGGCTGGCTGGCGCAGCAGCTCCTGATAGTCGTCTTAGCTATCTGGAGCCGCTACACCGGAACTACCGCAGTGACTGGCCCGACTGAACAGAAACTCCCTCTCCAGGGCAGGAGGCTGACGTCCGGACCAGGCTGTAGGCTGCAGGAAAAGGCTTTGTCTCTCTGTCAGCTCTGGGGAGGGTCCTTGCTTGGAGACCGCTGGGTGTCTTGGCCTCAATTGTCCACTGGGTTTTGGAAATTCTCCACACAGGGATCCCGGGTCCACAGGACAAACTCTGTTCCCAGCTCTTCTTTCCAGGAGACAGCCAGGCCCCTCCCACAATGCTGGCTTCCTCTCTCTTTGGGTTTCTTGTAAGGTAGCAAAGCACAACTCAGCAAAGGGTGTTACTTTAGTAAGGGTGGGGCGTGAGAGAGGTTCAAGATACCCCCCCAGACTAACTCTGCCTCATTAGCATACAGAGCGGGTGTCAGCATGCCTAGTGGGTTACGAGTTGGGTTGCTAGCTGCAAGTTCGGCAGTTTGAAACCAACAGCTGCTCTGTGGGAGAAGGATGAGGCTTTCGATTCCCCTAAAGAATTACAGTCTCAGAGACCCGCAGGGGCAGTTTTACTCTGTCCTGTCATGTCCCTAAGGAGCCCTGGTGGTTGCCTTGGGCTGTGCTCTCAAAGGTCGGCAGTTCAAAACCACTCACTGCTCCAGGGGAGCAAGACCAGACTTTCTACTCCTGTACAGATTGACAAACTCAGACACCTACCAGGGCAGTTCTACTCGGTCCTGTAGGCTTGCTACAGCTGACCTATCGACTCACTGGCCGTGAGTTTGGTTTGGGTTTTAAGGGCCACTGTGAGTCTGCGTAGACTCGACGGCAGTGAGTGTTGAAGAGAGAAAGGTTAGAATTGAGAGCACATCAGAAAATGGAAGATCATGATTTCAGATCACACCATGGAGGACAACCACACAGTATTGGGAATCGTGGCTTAGCCGAGGCAGCACATGTTTTGGGGGTGGGGCACAGTTCAGTCCATGGCATTTCTGAAAGGAACGGAGTTTCCTTCTACTCTGCCCTCTGACCATCCCTGGGCTGTGACCGTAGCTGCTGAGCTCCAGCGGTCTCAGCTGTGGTCAGTCCGAAAGGAGAAAGAGGCAGGCAGCATGTGCCAGCAGCCTTTTAAGAAGCTTTTCCAGAAGCTGCCACGTGATAGTTTTGTGCAGAGCCTATGGGTTGGGACTGAGTTCGTACAATAACTGCATACGTGGGCTACAAGGGCCCTTGCCCCTGAGCCAGCTCTTGACTCAGGACCCCAGTGCCCACAGGGCTTCAAGGGATGTTTTTGACATGCAGGCTGCGACGCTGGTGACTATGGTCCTTGTAATGTAGGGTCACGTACCCAGCTCCACGTAGCTGAATAAGGTGGAAAGGGTGTGGTTGAATTGCATCTCCACCAGACCTCCTTGCTGGCCTCCCGCCTCAGCCTCTAAAGCAGCGGTTCTTAACCTTCCTCATCCCGCGACCCTTTCATACAGTTCCTCATGTGGGGGTGATCCCCGAACATAACATTATTTTTGCTGCTACTTCAGCACTCTCATTTTGCTACAGTGGTCAATCAGGGGACCCCTGTAACAGGGCCGTTCAATGCCCAAAGGGGTCGGGACCCACAGGCTGAGAATCATTGCTCTGAAATATCCTGGACACAGAACTGGAGTGAGCATGTAAACCCATGCACAAGGTTGTCAATTGGATCAAAGAAAAAACACAGGCTGCCCAGGGACATGCAAATCTCAGGTAAACAAAGGATGTTTTAAATTTCTTCCTCTGTAGAAGCATGTCCTATGCAAGATCTACACTAAGGAAGACCAATCATCATATGGCGTCCTGCTTCTGAAACCGAAATGTCACCAGGAGCCCTGCCTGCTAGCTGCCCCCCTCTTCACCCTCTCCCTTCTCCTGGCTCCCTGGTGTTCCCAGGAAATGCCCAAACTCTTAGCAGGACCTTCAGCTTCGCTGTCTGTCTGCCAACTGACCTGTGCAGGTCAGCGTGTGCTAAGCAAGTGCTGTCTCACTGCCTCGGTGTCTCCATGCCACCGTGCCCTTGTGTTTTCTGCCCGGAATGTCCTTCTCCATCAGACAGAGAGACACGGCATCTGCAGCAATACATTCTTGGGGACATGGAAGGGGGTGAATTAACGAGTGAAATGACGAGGCCCGGACTGCACAGCAGATGAAGGTCAAGGTTGGAGCGGCCACCCTGGCCTCCTGCCTCTGAGCTGTGTCAGGTGGGCTTTCTCTGCAAGGACTTTGTCCTCTGCCAGGCCACATCTGCACGCGTCGGTGGCAGCGTCCCCAGCACGCAGGGAGTTAAGCTAGCTTTGGAGTCGGGCGCCGGAGCTCACAGAGTCCTTCCTGACAATAAAGCTAATGAGTCCCTCCTTGCCGTTTTCTCTTGCACAATAACATTTAATCATCATTTGCACAGCAGATGAGAAGTTTGCGGCAGATGCAATTCTGCGTGAGTGGCGATTTCTGCGGGCGGGCACCATTCCTGCTGTCCCCAGCACACCTGACAATCTAGGGCGGGGGCAGGCTGTCCCCCAAGGGTGTGTGGGCATCCACGTGCCTGGGCTCAGATCCACACACGTGTGGGAGACAGGCTCCAGGGCCACGTGTCTGATGGGGGCAGGCTTGTCTGTGGCGTTGGCACATGCAGCCTGGCTGTGGGTGAACCACGCAGAAAGCCGTGGCTGGGTACCTGAGGACATGTGGCCTGGCAGGGGAGATGTACCTGTCACGTGTGAGATGTACGGAAGTCTTCATCCTGCGCAAGAGTGCATGCTAGGTGGAGGGCAGAGCGCCTGCTGGGGGCTGCTTTTGTTCTCACATGTGCCATAGGTGGGCGAGCATGTGTGTTCCGTGTACACACACAGGGCTTTGTGCTCGCCCGTGCAAACACATCTATGGGCCGCTCCTGAAGCTGCACACACTTCCCTGGGCCACCGTGCATGGGGCTCAAATGTGTAAGCACACGTGCGTAACTACACACATGTGCCGTGTACAGGATTGGCAGTGTCTGGCGCCACACAGATGTTCACGCGTGTGCAAGACTGTGTTCCTGGATGGAAGGCAGGCTCACTCATGGAAGTGTGTACGTATATATGTGGGCAGGTGAGCACGGCTCTGAATAGACACACGCACTTTCTGGGCCAATGCGGGCACCTGCCTAGGAGCACACGTGGACGCACACGTGGCACATGCCTGGCATGCTCGCCCACCCACACGCCTGTGCTGGGGGCATGGCTGCGGACACGCGAGTCTGCCCACATGCGGGAGCGCCCGCCGCATCATTGCTGGTCTGAGTGTGGGGGCGTGCTCCTGCACCCACGTGTGTGCACTGAAGCGTGAGCCCTCTGGCTTGGAGAAAGGCCTTGGAGCGAGGCTGACAGGCTCGGCAGCCAGGGACAGAGCTGGCCAGAGAGCGCCTGCTGGCAGGAGGTAAGTGGAGCTGCTGATTCGTGACCCAGGGTGGGCAGCGGAGATGGCCGGCTGACGGGCACGGGCAGGCGCTTTGCTGCCCTCTGTCACAGCAGCTCAGAGTCGGCCGCATCAGACGGTGGAGAGGTCAGTTTCTGATCTGTGGGGCTCGGAGCCGGCTCCCCACTTCCTTGGTGTGTGTCCACAGGACTAAACACCCGACACACACACACACACACACACACACACACGGCTTGGCCTGGGGCCAGCCACCTCGGCCCTACGTCCATCTCGCTCCGGGCTCGGCCAGGTCACCTGAGCGCCTCCTCTTCTCACCAACCTGCTTCTGAGCCGTCTTGGCCCGGGGCGGAGCCAGGATGGGGTGTGTGGGAAAGTGCCTGGGCCCTCACGAGCTTGGCACCTAGAGCAAGGCTCTCCTACCTGCCGATCCAGGGCTCCTAGCCAGTGTCTGCTTAAACCAGTCGGGAGCTGCAACGTGGTAAGTCCGTGAGCCTCCCCTCTGTCAGGACACGCATGGGAAGGGCTGCCTTCGAGCAGAGGGACCACAGGGTGCAGTAGCCTCTCACAGCCATGCGTGGCCATGGTTCTGGATTGCTTGGTCAACCCAATTTGGCATCCATGCTTGCTCCTGACCCGAGCACGAGCTTACCCTATGATAATGACAGGAACCCCAGTGATGTGGTTACGCCTTCAACTGCTACCCATAAGATCTGCAGTTCGAAACCACCGGCCACTTTGCGGGAGACAGCCAGGGTTTTCTAATCCCGTAAAGAGTACGGCCTTCCAGTAGAAAGAAAATACTTTGGAAATGATGAGGGCAACCTATCCACAAGTGTACAAATGTCCTTGATACGATCGATGTATGGATTGTTGTAAGAGCTATAATGTCCCCCACACAATAAAATGAGTTTATTAAAATAAAAAATAATGAGTTTACAGCAGGGCAGTTCTGCTCTGCCCTGTGGGGTCACTGTGGGTCCGCATGAACTGGATGGCAGTGAGGACTGATGATAATGGCGTCTCAACTCCTCTTGGATGCAAGAGAATTTCCTCCTGTCTGTCACTTCCCCAGATGCCTTGCTAAGAGGGAGGCGGGGCCGGTGGAAGCCCAGCGTGCTTAGCATCCCGGCTAGAGCCAGATGCAGACTCCTCTCGGTAGAGCCGAAGCAGGCATTTGGGGGCCAGACACTGGGGGTATCTACTGCAGGGAGACAGGTTTGAGCTATTGAGGAAGGTGGCAGGAACTCCAGAGATGACCAGGGTAGGGTCCCCCACAACATAACCTTTCTCACCAGAGACCCCACATCACCAGAGGCGTGAATCTACAACGCTCACAAAACTCTTGGCCTGAGTGGACATCATCTGGAATCCAGAGCAGGGCTGGCTCCTCCGACTTCCGCTCCCGAGTTGGCTCCGGGCCCAGAGGAGACAGAAAGTGCAGACATAGGACCTGGAGACAGATGGGCTTCGGACGGGCACTGCCCATTCCCCTTCCACCAGTCCTGGGATGGCAGCAATCGTGGAGGAGGACTTAGGAGTGGTGAGGGGGGTGAGGGTGGGGGGACAAGCACTGTAGAACACAGACAGTTGGTGTCTGGACACATCCGGGACATACCTTAAGTGCAGCTGGGGGCTAGCCACTGGGCGTGCTGCTGGGGGCCTAGACCCTGGGCTGGCTGCCCCGGTGTCAACCTTGGCAATCCCACGTGTTAGTTGTTTGTCACGTGTCCAGCGTCAAACAGTGACAGCTGCTGCTGTCTTTGCCCCTTCCTCCACCCCCCACCCCGGGAAGTGGGACCAAGTCACATGAAGAAAACAGAGACACGAAGAGGGTCAGTGGCTTGTCCCGCACCACGGCTGGTAAGCGGCAGAGCCAGGAGCTCAGAAGTGAAGGTGGATGAAGAGGATGAAGAGCAGGTCTTGAATTCTGGCCAGGTCTGTAACTCCGTGTGACCTTGGCCGATCATTTCCCACGGGCGGGGGTTTGGACCAGCCGTTCGACGGCCCTCCTGTGGATCCCTGTCTGTGTGTCTCTCTGGTCATGACCCCGGCCTATGCCTTTGGGGGGGCAACTGTGCACGGGGAAGAAATGAGGATTGTGAGTCAAGGGAGGTGTCCTCACCTGTGCATACCAGGTGACAACTTTGAGCCACCCCTCTGAGTCTCAGTCTCTCTCTCAGCACAGCGGGCGTGACAAACCACCTTGGACTCCATGTGGGGGCCCCACATGAAGGGCGGTGGTCCCTGATCCACCAATCACTACACCCATTTGCAGCACTGGCTTGAATGCCCCACATGGACAAGCTGAGGTGTCAACTATACCCCTGGTTGGGCCTACCACACCAGCCCACACCCTGTTTTCACCACCCTGGGTCGGTTCCAGGCTGGTCCCACCTTCAGCTTGGCCTCCAGGTTCTTCTCACAGCCTCTCTCCATCCCTGCCTCCCAGCCGCCATTCCTCCACCCTGGCCTCTGACCCCTGGGACCACACACCCTTCCTAAAGCCACCATGAGCTTCTGCCCCTCGATCTACCCCGTGTGCCTTTGTACAGATGCTCCTCCATCTGCTTGACATGCTCCAGCAGGCTTGGCCGCCTGACACTCCTTCGAGTCCCAGGTGAATGCCACCTCCTCCTGGAAGCCCTCAGTCTTTCTTCAGGGTCCCGTTCTCCTGGTTCTGTAAATTCTGCTTAGAACTGGTACCACCCACACCACTGCAAGCTGTTGTCATGCTGGCTCCTCCTACCTCCCCCCCTCCTTTTCCCTAATTAGACCCCAAACTTCTGGAAGAGAGGCCTGGCTATGAAAACCAAACCCACTCTTCCCTCCAGTCCATGCTGACGCAGTGGTTACCCATTGGGCTGCAACAGCAAGCTGCAAGGTCAGCAGTTTGAAACCACTGATCACTCCTCCAGAGAAAGATGGAGCTCTCTAACACCCCTCCCCGCCCCCCCCCAAAAAAGAACTAGTCTTGGAAACTCACAGGGGCAGTTCCACCCTGTCTTACAGGGTCGCCATGAAGCCCTGTCATGGCACCTGTAACCTTGGGCAGGTGGGTCTCAGAGCCTCAATTTCTCCTCTGTGAGCTGGCACGGACTTGGAGGGTCGTCAGGCTGAGGACACAGGCAGGGCACTCAGGACGCCATGGAGATGCTCTGGGCTCCATGAGTGTGCAGTCATGAAGGCTGGGGCTGATGAGGGCAGCCCAGGAGGCCCACCAGCCCTTTGGGAGCACTTGCACTGTGCCGAGGAGCCGTGGTGGCACAGCGGGCTGCACATCGGTCTGTTGACACAAGTTCAAGACCACCCGCTGCTAGCAGGATGAGGAGTACTGCTCCTCCCGTAGACACGGACAGCCGTGGAGGCTCCCGGGGCAGTTCTTCCCTGTCCTGTAAGGTCACAACAAGTCCATGGCAGGGGGTTCACCGATCAGAGGGCGACATTCATGACGCCCTTTAAGCCTCTTACCAATCCCAGAGGGAGAGACCACGACTGTGCTCACTTTACAAATGAGGAAGCAGGTGTCAGCATTTGAGGACCCGGGGTAAGAACTCCCATCGCGTGGAGCTGGGCTTTCCATCTGACTAATGGATCACTTACTGGCGGGGGCGGGAGTGGGGCAGGAAGTAGGGGCCGGGGAATGACTGACCTCTGCCTTGTAATTAGAGGGTTTGGAGGCTAGATGCTCTTTGAGATGACGGAGCCTAGGGGTTCTAAACTGGGGACCATGGATGGGGGGCATGGAGGATGTCTGACCCGGATCAATGAAATGCAAACCCAATCCAGTGACTTCTGTCCTCTCCATCTCCTGTCAACCCAGTCCCCCACCCCCCCACCGGAGTCCCTGGATCTCCCAGCACCCTCACCTGCCCACCTCCTCCTGGGTGTCCTACTCCACAGCCTTAGGGGGCATCCCTTCCCTTCAGGATGGGGGCAGGGGTTGGTTGATCATTGGGATTTCAAGATGTGGACAAGGGCGGTGGGGACACCAGCAGGCAAATGGGCTTCTCCTAGCCATGGAGATAACTGTGATCCAAGGATAGAAATAGTAACGTCGGCTAGCATTTATTGAACACCTACCATGTGCTAGGCACTGTTCAAACCGCTTTACATGTACCACCCCTCTCTATCCTCCCAACTCTTCGAGGTAGGTTCTGCCATTAACCCCATTGGACTGATGAGGGCACAGAGCTCCCGAGAAGTGAGGGGACTCACCCGAGGCCAAGCAGCTGGTGGGAGGGAGCCAGAGGCTGGGCGGCTCCCAGGTTGAGAGCCCTTGGGCAGGTCCCTGGCCACATCGATGGCAGTTTTCCCATCTGCTACCTGGAAGATCCTCACCTCATTGGTGCCCACACTCACCGGGCCCAGCACACAGTAGGTGTTTAGTAAACGAACCGCCCTCTTTACTCTTACTCTGTGTGAGGGGCACCGAATGCTGGGAGGGGCCCTCAGGGGGTTCCACCTAGAGACCCCAGGCCAGCATTGCATAACCGACCCCTCCCTCCGCAGCAAGGCCACCCCAGCATCCTTGGTATCCAGAGCCACTCAGTGCCTGGTGTCGCTGCAGTTTTAATGACCTTGGTTCTCATTCCTGCGCCCTTGGGTCTGCAGCTGCCCCCAAAGGTGGGGACGGGCGGGGCCACCTCATCACGGGTCCCTCCCCATCAGGTCACCCTGCCCCCCCAGGTGGGAGGGTGTGGGAGGTGAGCAGCGGTGATGAAGCTTCTGGTCCTCAACCTTTGGAGGGGGTGGGAGCGGGGGTGTGCCCGTGGTGAGGCGCTAGGAGGCCGGGGCCTCGTCGTCCGTGCGGTGGCCGGCGTAGAGCGCGGCCAGCGGCCGGAAGCGCGGCCCCCAGCCGCTGAGATAGGCGAAGTCCTGCTCGGAGCCCGAGGAGCCGGTGTGCAGCGAGCTGAGCGAGGCGGCCGGCGAGTCCGCGCCCTCGAAGGCGTACGTCTGGAAGGCGTCGTAGGGCGGCACCGACAGGTCCCCGTCTGCCAGGGCCACCTTGCGCCCGATGAAGTCCCTGAACACCGAGAAGTCCGGCTCGGGGCTCGGCGGCCCCTGGGGCAGCGAGTGGCGCTCTGAGGGCAGGCTGGCCTGCGGGGGGCTGCCCCCGTCCCCGCCCGTGCCCGCGCCCGCGCCGCCGCCGCCCGCATCGCCGCCCTTGAGCTCCCCAAAGTCGTAGAGGCTGCGCAGCGCCGACATGTCGTAGGCCTCCGTGTCCTGCTCGCCGCCGCCCTCGTCGTTGTACTTGATGACGTTGTCGCGCATGTCCTCGTCCTCGTCCGAGGTCAGGTGGCTCTTGTGGTGGCGCCGCAGGGTGAGGATCAGCAGCACCAGCACTGCTCGGGAGGAGCGGGGAGGGGAGAGGGGCGGGGCAGTGAGACCCAGCCACTCGGCATATGGGGTGGGGCTGAGTGTGGGCGCGTGTCCTCACTTCTACCCCCAACCTCCCACCCCCTGAGCACCTCAAGAGACTTGAGTACAGCCATGGGAGGCTGCTGTCTGGGAAGGTAGTGAGCTAGCCATTGAGGGAAGTATGTAAGTCTAGGCTAGGCTGCTACTGGGGCAAACAGCGGACAGGGCTGTTTTCAAGGGCAGGGAGCTCGGTAGGGGGTTTCAGGTCAACGTCAGAGAACTGCCCTGTGGGTTTGCCAACCTTCATGGAGCAGATTGCTTTTGTCCTGGCTGGTAGATTCAAACTGCCTACCTTTAAGTTAGAGCCTGGGGCTTAACCACTGGGGCACCAGGCACCTGGGGTGTTGGGGAGCGGGCTGGGTTCAGCCTCTAAGGCCCCGCCTTCACCCCCATGAAGACTACTCGCTGGGCAGGTCAGGGAAGCAGAGAGGCATGGGGGGCGGGGTCTGTGTGTGGAGGGTGATTCTGGCCACTCCCTCTCCCTCACTCTTGTTCCAACCTTTGGGTCTCAGGTCTCCATGCCTACTGCAGAGAGCCTTCCTGGGGCTGGCTGCCCTCCCTTCACCTCCAGGCCCTGGAGACATGGACTCCTCCCTCTGGCCCAGTGGTTCTCTGAGTGTGGCCGCGGGACCAGCAACATAGTGTCACCTGGGTGATGAGAGGCAGGGGCTCTGAGAGGCAGGGGCTCGGGACCCAGCCTCCATCTCCCAAGGGATGTGTTAACAAGGGCCTCTGGGCGAGGCTGGTCTGTGGGCGGCACAGTGGATTGCAGCTGGAGGTCAACCAGATCTCCTGTTTCTTTAACCGCACTACCAGCTGGGTGTTTGCACTGAGGGCACAACCTCGGGACAGCTGGGACAGAATCTTGACCTTGGAGGGCAAAATCTACTCTGATACCTGTCCCAACAGCAGCTTACAGAGCACCAACATGTGCCCCCAAGACATCGAGTTGTCCGGGAGCTAACCTGGCCAAAGCTGAACTAGCTCAAGGGGCCCAAAAATGTCACCTATCACCATCACAGTCACCATGGGCAGAAAGACAGCCGCATCTCAACTCTGACCACTGGGCTTCCCGGGGCCGAGGAACTCTAGGGCGGGCCAGGTGGCATGTGCCAGCCTTGCTCAGTCTCCTGGGACATGCCAGAGTGTCCCTCATCCTTACCCCACTGTTTACCACAAGCATGACCTCTACCAATCCTTCAGCAACCTGCCTGCGACCAAACTCCTAGGTGCGGTCCCTCCTGGCTGGAGGCCAGCTCCCCCCTCCCCCCAGCCCCAGTCCACGGCTCAGAAACCCCTTTTTTTTTCAGAGGGTGCATTTTACAGCAGTTTCATTTTCCAAGGCAGTGCAAACAAATTTCTGCCTAATTGCCCACAAACGAAGAAAGTGCACATCAGTGCTCTAAAGGTGACGGGCGGAATCGCTGATCAGGCATGGCACATCTGTCGCCCGCCGCCCACACTCCCACCATCTGCTCTCGCGGGCATCCCCCTCCGCAGCGCCCGGAGCCGCCCATCCATCTTCCCCATTTCTCTCCTGACACCTGCCCTCCCTCCTGGCCTCCCTTGGGTCCTGGTCCCCGGGCCTCCGCCCCTTCCCTGTCACATGCCCCCTTGTTAGGCGGTGAGCCGGCACTCTGCCCTGTGGTCCCAGCAGCTGCCTCGGACGACTGACTGGTCCAGCAGCAGTGGTTTGAAGGGCCCCAAACGGTCCAGAGCTCTGTCTGTCCATCCCTCCAGTCAGCTAGTCAGTCAGCCATTTAATCCTCTCACTCCATCTGGTTACTTATTTATCTCTGCTGTGAGCGCCTCCTCTATGCTAGAAGGTTCCTGGGGATGCACCAATGGAAACAAACAACAAAAACAAACTCACGGCCATGGAGCAAAGTCAGACTCATAGTGTCTCTAGAGGACAGAGTAGAACTACCCGTGTGGATGTCTGAGACTGAAACTCTTGATGGCAGTAGAAAGCGTCGTCTTTCTCCCTTGGAGCGGCGGGAGGTTTCGAACTCTGGACTTTGTAGTTAGCAGTCTAAACATCCCGCATACCGGAAAAGCTGGCGTTGCCTGCCCTGAGGTGGGGAGGTGGGATGAGGGAAGGGTAAAGATCATTCTGCCGACTTCAGACGTGCGAGCTTTGAGCGCCTCCCGTCTCTCACGAGGACATGTTGGAGAGGAGGTTGGAGCTACCCTGTGGAATTCAGGGGAGAGAGCCTGGCTGGAGGCTGAGAGATGGGAGCTGTCGGCTTCTAAATGGAACTGACAGTCACAAGATGGGAGGGGCCACTGAGAGCGTGGACATGGATAATGGACCCCGTTAAGCAGTCAGAGAGAGAGAGAGAGAGAGAGAGAGAGAGAGAGAGAGAGCCGGAGAAGGCTGCTGAGAAGATGGAGAGCAAGTGATCTGGGACGTGGGATGAGGACCCAGAGAAAGAGAGTCTTGGAAGTGAAGTGAAGGAGGCCAAGGGCGATGATGCATCCATCCATCCATTCACCCTTTCGCTCACCCAGGTCTCCCCCCACCTCCTCATCTCTCCATTCATTCACTTGCTCGGTCAACTGTACGTCAGGCACCAGCCTAGGGAAGCAGTCTCTGCCCTGTAAGGGTCCTGGGACGTGGTTTCCGTGTGTGGGTTGGTTTTGTTTTGCTTTGGTGGGGAGACAGACACATTAATTAATGCACAACCGTAGCAGGGCTGTGCTAAGAGGGAGGGAACTAAGTTTGTTGTCGTGTCAATTCCAGGAAGTGGCCACCTTGTGAGGTAGAGAGTGGACTGCTCTGGGGCATTTTCTTGGATGCCAACTTTACAGAAACAGATCTCCAGGCCTTTCTTGCGCAGCACCAGGGGATGGAATGTCCTCGGAAACCCAGCAGGGCTGGTACGTGCCACCTGGCCCTCCTTGGAGTTTCTCAGCCTAGCTGCCCTGGGAATCCTGGTAATCAGAGCAGAGGGGCAGCGGTCTTTTTGCCCTTGGTGGCTGTGATGGTGATAGCTGGCATTTTGGCCACTTGAGCTAGCTCTGCTTTGGCCCATTTAGCTCCCGGACAACCTGATCTCTTACTGGGGACGTGTGTGTGTGTGTGTGTTTGTGTGTGGGTTCAGGTGGTATCAGAGTAGATTTTGCCCTCAAATGTAAAGATTTTGCCCTATCTCTCAAGGTCAGGAGTTTGAAACTACCAGCTTCTCTGTGGGAAAAAAGATGAGGCTTTCTGCTTCCAGCAAGATGTAAAGCAGGGGTCCTCAAACTATGGCCCACAGGCCACATGCGGCCCACCGAGGACATTTTCCGGCCGCCAGGTGTTTTTGCCGCAGCTGCCTGTCCTGCTTAGCAGCCGACTCATTCCGGGCCCACAGTGAATTTGTTCATAGTTTTTTGTTTTTTTTAGTTATAGTCCATCCTTCCAATGATCTGAGGGACAGTGAACAAGCCCCCTGTTTAAAAAATTTGAGGACCTGTGATGTAAAGTCTTGGAAACCCATAGGGATCGTTCTGTTCTGTCCCGTAACCTATACGGTCACTATGACTCAGAACCAACTTGATGACAGTGAGTTGAGTCTCAAGATTACCCAGAGAGGGGGGGGGGCCCTGGGTAAGAAGATCTAACTTTGGGCTGAGCCCCGGTGGCGTAGTGGTTGTGCGCGGGACTGCGGCCCACTGGGACAGAGGTTCAATTCCAGCAGTGGGGCTGGGCCTCCTACTCCCACCACCGGAGAGCAGTGATGCCCCCCCCCCCCCCCCCCCCCAAAAAAAAAAAGAAGATCTGACTTCAACTCAGAAAGCTGACTGCACCATTCGGCAAGTCACTTAGTCTGGCCGAGCCTCAGTCCCCTCTTCTGACGGAGTATTGTGGGCCTATCCAGAAAGTGCCCTTTTTTTTTTGAAGAGCCCAACACAGCATCTGAAAAGGGCCTGTCCAGCTAAGGAGGAGCCCTGGGGGTCCAGCGGTGAAGCACTCAGGGACTCCAGAAAAGGATGGCAGTTCAAGCCCACCCACTGCTCCCCAGGATGGAAGATGGACTTTGGTAAACAGCTGTCACCCCAGGAACCCACAGGGCCTGATTTGATTGAGTCGGCTTGAAGACCAGGAATACAGACAAACCCCGAAACCCAAATTCACTGCCGTAGACTTCAGGCTGACTCACAGTGGCCCCCTGGGGCGGGGTAGAACTGCGCCTGCGGGTCTCCAAGACTGTCACTCTTTACGGGAGTAGACAGCCTGATCTTTCTCTTGAAGAGCTGCTGGTGGTTTCATATTGCTGACCTTGTGATTATCAGCCTTATGCATAACCACTCTGCCACAAGGGGTCTGGGCATTGAGAATTATGTATATACGGGTTTAAAGAATTTGATGTTGAGTTTCAGGGAGGGTGTGGGGCTGAGTGGCAGGTGGGTGTGACACCCTCTGGCACCGGTGGTCGGAAGATACTGTATGTTACAGCTAGCCCATTGTTCAGGGAGGGCAACTGAGGTCTCCCAGGGGCTAACTGGGGAGGAAACTCAGGTTCAGCTGGGGAGGGGGGTGGGCTGCAGACCGGGGTGGGGGTGGGGACTCACCAACCAGGATGAGGACGCAGACCAGCAGGGCGATGAGGGCACCGGGGCTGAGCGAGGCGGCCATGACGAAGGCCGTGGTGTTGCAGGACTGGATGGAACCGGAGCTGTCGCAGCCGCAGATGCGGATGGTGAGCGTGCCCGTGCTGCTCAGGGTGGGCGGCCCGCTGTCCACCACCAGGATGGGCAGGAAGAACACGTCCTGCTCCTGTCGGTTGAAGCCCACGTGTTGTGTGTGCACGGCAGCTGTGTTGTCTGATCCGGAAGAAGGGCTGGCTGTGACTTGGCGCTGGGCTCAGCCTCCCCTGTCCCCGCCGTCCCCTGAGCCCACCTCCAGAACTGACTCACCACCACCCCCGCTGCTGCTCCTCGGCCGCCTGATAGGCCTACTCCCTGCTCCCCCAAACTCTGCTCCCAGCTGTCTCCCAAATTCTGTCCTCACCTGTCCAAAGATCTTGTCCCCAGCCACACGGCCCACAGTGCTGTCCTCAGTCAGCCCAGGACCTGACTCCCAGCTGTCGCAAGACTCTCTGTTTAGCGGTTTCAAGATTCTGTCCCCTGCGAGGCCAAGGCCCTGTCCCTAGCCATTCCAAGATTCTGTCCCTGGTTATTCCAAGATTCTGTCCCTGGCTGGGCCAAGGTCCTGTCCCAACTGTGTCAAACCTTCTTTTTTGGGCCGTTTGTCTCAAGAGCCTGCTTTTTTTCCTCCCCAGAACCCACTTCAGTTTCCTGAGGTGCTGTGGTCCCTGGGGTTCTTGTGACCCTTGAGCTGTGGCTTGCCAAGCCCCGAGAAGTCCCCAGGTCATCAGAGGTGCCTGGGCGTGATGGTTGAAGGATCTTTCCATTGCCCTCTGCCCCAAGGCCGGACAGATGTTCTGGTGAAGAGGTTGAGACTGGAGGGTTTCCCACACGGTCCAGGCACACCGCGGGACCCCAGCATGCCAAAGACCCCCTCGGCTTTATAGACAGGAGCAGGTGGCCGGAATGGACAGTGAACAGACACAGATGGTCCTGGTTTTGCTTCTCCTTCAGCCTATTGCTGGAAGGGTCAGGTGGGGCATCGGGCAGACGCGTGTCTGATTTAGGAGGACAGGTTTAAGTGTGGCTACATCCATGAACCCAAGAGGTCGGCAGGGGGAGTCCTTCCACCGGTGCCTCAGAAGAAAGGCCTGGCCATAGACGTTTGAAGTGTCCAGCACGGACAACTGCAAGGTGAGCCCTCCGACCCTGATGTATGCATGCGGGGTTACCCTGAATCAGAAGTGATTCGATGGCAGTTGCCGAAATAGAAAGGCAAGAAGAAATCACCGCTGTGACACAGGAGCAAGGGATTCTTTGACAACGTTCCAGAAAATGTTTAAAAATAAGAATAAGGAACCTAGTGTTGAGAGGCTGACTGCTGCTGTTCTTTTCACACCTCAGCGCCATTTTCCTGTCACTGCATCATGCCATGACCCTCCGGCTAGACCTTCCCTGTCCCCTCTCGCCTGGCTCCTGCTATCTGAATGCCCTCTCCACCCTCTTGCCTGGGCAAATTCCTCATCTGTCATCCCCCGGTGGAAGGCCGTCTCCTTCCTGTGGTCTCCTTCCTCGGCTCGCCTGGGAAGTAAGGATTTATGGCACCCTCCCCTCCCTGGGGCTAAGCAGGGGCCCGAAGCGCCTCTGTTACAGCCCGTGTGCACAGTATCACATTGCGTTACAGTAGTGTGTGCCGGTCTCTGCTACACGGACAGCTGGCTCCCGGCGCTGAGCCAGCCCTGAAGAGCAGGGCGGGAATCGCACCTTTGGGCTACCTGGCGGCCCCGAATCAGCTCCCCGAGCTCTGTCTGGAGCGCCACACCTCTTCCATCAGAAGGTGAGACAGGTCCAGCTGGGAAACATCTGCCTTCCTCCCAGGAGAACGGGGGGCTCCGGAGCAGGATGGAGGGACCAGGAGGGTGTGGGTGCATTCCCTGGGATCAGGTGTTTTTTATGCACAACGATGGGACTGGGGACTCTGAATCGAGCCCGAAGGCACCACCACTCAGAGCGAGGGCGTTGTCCTTATGAAGTAGAACATGGCGTGGACACTGAGGTGAGCTCAGCGAGAAGTGTGTGAATTAATCCTTGACCTTGTGCCTTCAATTCCAGTGTCTACCATCAGGGGGTGGTGGTGCCTGGTAGGGATGATCAAGCAGTGGATCATTCAGCTACACGTGTACCTTGCCAACCACTGAATTGGTAGCATAGCTCCCCTTGGCATGGTTCCATCAAGTCATTCATCATCATCCTATGCACCCTTCCATCTGCTCCTCATGGAACAGATGTTTTGTTGACTAACTGCTATGTGTTGGCACGGGGCTAGTCACGGGTAAACCAATGACTAAGCCCTGATCGGAGCTCACATTCTAATGGGAGAGGGAACTGCTAAGTAGACCCACGATTTAGTCTACCACGACAAACAGGTGTACCCCAGTACAGGGAGAGCACCCCACAGAGGAGCCGAGACAGCCTGGGAAGCCAGAGTGGGCTTCTTGGGAGAAGTGATAACCACACAAGAACCCTGGGTGACAAGCAGGCATTCATCAAGAGTGAGAACGGTTGGGCTGAGCCCCGGTGGCGTAGTGGTTGTGCGCGGGACTGCGGCCCACTGAGATGGAGGTTCGATTCCAGCTCCATGGAGCAAAGGCTGGGCCTCCTACTCCCACCACCTGAGGGCAGTGATGCC